>JAOXJJ010000069.1:7223049-7235947 GCA_025769935.1 Phoenix roebelenii
TCCTAAGCTTTACATGATGTTAGTAGAGTACTAGCTCCTTACCAGATCCTGATATGCATTCAGTTTATCTAACTGAACTTTTCCAGGAAACTCACTCCGTGTGTTACTCTGACACATCACACTCAAGTTCTAGATTTTGTCACAGATTTGCTTGATCAAATGAAGTTTAATTTATAATGCATTTTTAACATTTTATTAAATGTTTTAATCTTATGTTACATGTTTTGTGCATTACACTAGCTTATCCATTACCAACAATTCAGATAACAATTCTTGAGGAAACAATGTCCTGGTTCTAAGAGAAGGGCCTTTGGATGCTAAGTTTTGTGTATGACATTGTCTCTGCCTCTAGAGGGTTCTAATGTTAAGATGTCGGTTCTCTTTCTAAATTTATAATCGCAATAACAAGCAGGTATTGAAGCTCATTTACTGCAATGGCGGCCTTAAAAGCTTTTTGGAACAGCCCTATGGGCCCCAAGACAACTCATTTCTGGGGACCTGTTGCCAATTGGGGCTTCGTTGTAGCTGTATGATTCTTGACTTCTTGTGTTGGTTATATTTTTATAGTTTCTTTCTTTATTCTCAGCATGTTTCTGTAAAGACTGGACAAAGGAAAAAAAATTGCGGCATTGTATCAAAATTAGCACTTTTAAGTGAGAAAAAAAAATGCATGACATCATCTTATTCTTTGCTCCTTGAAAACTAAATAATACTCTAAATTTAATATTTGCACATTATATTACTTTATGGACTTTTGTTTGTAGATTGTTGGTTGAGAGCTATGTAACCCTAACACTTTGGCTTACCCATCTACCAAAACCTGCCCCCTACGTGAATGTGGTGAGATACATTGGTATGAATAACAAGAAATCCTTAAAAAACAGAAGAATTTGGAACTTAGACATGTTTTCACATCCAGCTCCGGTAACCAAGTCTGTGCATCATAGATGGGGTTATAGGCATTGTAAGCTACTGGATTGGAACATTGAATTGTTTTGAAGTTGTATTGTTTGTTGGCTATCAGATTCATACAACTAGTTTTTGCTTCTATTAGACAAAGCTATAAACTGATGGCTGTTTTTTTTCCTGACAAGTAGAGGCATAGAAGACTTGGATCTGCATTTTGTAACAATTTAAAGCTACATTGTCAGTAATTTATTCATGGTTTCTCAAAGCATATATCAAGCAATATTCAATTGTTTGAAAATTAGTTCATTTTATGGGCTAACTTTGCATTTTGAGATGCTTATTCCTCTTACTTATGTGCCTTTTAGATTGTACACTTGCAAATTGATATGTCTGGTTATAACTTGTATCCTCCAAAGTCCTTTTAGACTATGGGTGGTAACCCATTATAAACTAAACCTAAACTAGTTCAGATGAATACAAGTATCAAAGATTCAAAAGAACCGGCAATGCCATATATTAGATGCAATCATTATTTCCAAATAGATACTTTATTTGTCAATGTTGAAATAATAATGATAATTTGAGTTAGGATGGGCTGCTTTAAAGAGCAAATGGTTTCATATACTCATAACTTTTTTTTTGGTCATTGGCTTTGCTGTAAGATTTGTGTGAAGATAATTTCTTTACAATGTCGAAACTGCCTATATTCATATCTCACACAAGTGGTTTTCATTCTCCTTCTTCCCTTATTGTGCCCACCCCCTCCTCTTGCTGCTATAGAGCCTACCTCATTGGTGGCTTCCCTGTGTAATGGGTTATCTTGACACTCCATTTTTAAGCTATCTAGAAGTGTCTAAAACTTTTGGACACTTGGACATGGTAGGACATGACAAGACACAATTGGATGCTCCACTTTGAGGTGTCCTACTGAAATGAACAAAAGTTTCTGATGCTTGGCACTTTTTTTAGAGTGTCATGCAAGGGGCTCTTAGTCTTAAGTGCTAAACACACTTGCAATGAAGTGTCCTTAAGTTTTTCTTTCTGGATACTTAGCGAAATGTTCTTATATTTCTAATATAAAGTTATCAAGATTTTATGAATGCTTTAAGCAAAGTATCCCTTTGTATTCAAAGTTATCACAGCTATATCCTATATGAACACTTTAAGCGAAATATCATTATATTTTAAATACACATATTTCATGGTTAGTTATCATTTTAGGTATCTCAACAAATTTAAACGAACCTAGAAAATAATTAACAACTTGAAAACTCATGGCTATTCCATTAATTTATTTGTTATATAGCATATAAGTTTCTTTCTTTTGTTGCATAAGATTCAAGAGACATAAACACACTATATATGTAGATACATACTAATACTTGTGTATAGGCACGCGCACCCGCACACACATATATATATTATATGTTGTGTCTCCTTGCCTAGATTTTTGGAGATTGCCATGTCTGACACTTGAGGACACTTGGACACTTTGCACCATGCTGAGCGGCTAGGTAACACTGCCTATCTTCCTACATAGATAGTGTTGATGCTAGTGATCACACTGCTAAATTAACATATCCTCTTCAGTTCCTCTTTCCACTTCACTATAACCTAGGTTTTAAGTTTAATTGAAGTTGAACCTTAGTTTTGGATTTTGGTCAATTTCAGCAATTTCAGTTACTTTCTGTCGAAATTGACCAATTTCATTCCAGTTTTGGTCAATTTCAGTCAAAACTAGCCTTAGATGCCTTTTTTAAGTTTTATTTTGATGTTTTACTGCCAGCTTTTTAAATTTATTTAAGTATATAGGCTATATAATATATATTTTCAAAAGTTTTTCTTTTTTTTTTTTGAGTTTAAAAATAGGAGATAGATAATAGATTTAACCTTTGAGAGATCGAGGCCGTCGAAGAAATGCTCGCAAACAACTAGATTCAAAATATGTCATAAAAATAACATTTTCAAAATAAATTTAATATCTATAACTAGAGGCATATGATTAAATATTTACTTAAACACAAAAACATTAGAAATGCTCAAATTCGTTATATTTATGAGTTCTAGTTTGACTGAGTAAAATGAATTCTCAAATAATTCAAGTTCGAGAAGTCAATTACGTATACACACATAAATTTGACGTAAATGCAAATATCTAATTCAGCCTAATATTGTGGAAACTATACAATGAAGAAGCTATATCTAAAGAATAATCTTCTTGATTTCTTTTGTTTTCCTATTTTTTTCTTTTTTATGAATTTTCTATAGATTTTTTGAGCGAAACTCCAAAACTTGGAGCGAAATTTTTAAAGTCACCCAAACTCCACATACCTGGCCCAAAACCATAATGGAGTTTTCAAACCCTGGCTAGAGCAATGGAAGGTTGTGGTTGGATCAAGCTCTTTTCCCTCTTCATCCATCTCTTTCATCTGAAGATCGATACCAGTAGCTGAATCACCGATCATCTGATAAAGGTCGGATCCACTTCAATTAGCCAGGAGATAACTCAGCCAAGGTGGGGAAGCTTCTCTGCAAGCAATCAAGCACTACAGGGCAGCTACAGGTAGGGGTGATGGTGTCTGTGAATAGTGGCAGTTGGTTGACTTGGGGGCAAAGAGAGACAGGTAATGGCCAGATAGTGGAATGGGAGCTTTCTTTGTGTGATGACAGTTGGTAATATGGTTGATCCGCCAAAGGGCAGAGAGTGCACTGCTAGAGCAGTGGCTCATGGGGGGAGAAGTTGTGTGAGGAGAGAGGGAGGGCCACATAGCTGCTGCCTGTCAGTGAGCTGGGGTAGGATCCTCAAATAGAAGATATATCTTAGACAGTGACTTAAATGACTCTGGTGATGGTAGCCAAGACAATATTCAAGCTATGTCTGCTGGCAGGCACTTGAGGTGGTGGATATTGGCCACAATGGGCTGTAGCGAGTGATACCACTGGCAGCATTCGAGCACAGGGTAGAAAGAGAGAGGGAGGGAGGGAGAGAGAGAACAGAGAAGGGGTGGGGGGTGGGGAGTTCTCTGTAGGTATGTGTAGTCAGACAACAATTGGTTGGAGTTTAATGGTGCCAATGATCGGTTGATTGTTTAGAGGAGGTTGATGGATTTGTCTATTGAGAAGGGGTGAGAGAGAGAGAGAGAGAAGAGAGTGGGGTGCAAACTAGATGCAAAAAGCCAGAGTGGGGGAGGGATACATCGTGGAATTAGAAACAATTCTCTTTCCTTTATTTTGTTTTCTTTTCTTATAAAATTTGAGCTGTCCAAATCTGAATCTGATGTTAAAATTTTTTGAAGTGTTTGGCCCTAAATATTTACGACAGTAGACCAGCCTAACTCATGATAATAATAAACTACTGGTCAAACTTTATAAATTCTTCTGCAGAAGGTAAAAACAATGAAAAAATAACTCTTGTCTCTAAAAAAATTAGTTAATTGAACAAGTAATTAGTCAGTCACTAAGAGTGGAACTACATTTGCAGAAACCAAATTATAGGCTGAATATGAAAAGACAGAAGAAAAGAAGAAAAAAATAAAAGTTTTAAGTTATTTTACTTACAAATAAATATTTGGGAAAAAATATGCAATGAGAGCTTCCATTTGCTTGTTTTATTATGTGTATTGGGTATACATTTTTCCATGTTATATGGATGAAAAGTAACTATTATCCTCAGCAGGTCTAATGTTACTGCAACGAGTTATATACATTTTTCCATGTTATATGGATGAAAAGTAACTATTATCCTCAGCAGGTCTAATGTTACTGAAACGCGTTATTTGTATTTTATAGACCTTATTTGCATCATGCGAGACATAGAAAATAGCTATAAAGAGAAAATTTTATGCTAAAATTCATTAGTCTTTTCATTTTTTGGTCCATAGTTAATTTGAAGTTTGTCACCACAGTGAGGTCAGATACTTCCAATCGGCTGTTTCAAATTATCATTCTTTTGAGTTGTTCTGACAGCTGACTGTGGTGGCTCTCACTCGATGCGAGTCGGTCATATCTGCTTTTGAAATCATTCAACTTGGCTGTCAATTGTGAAGATACCCTGTAACTTTGCTGCTGATACTGTATAGTTTTTGACTAATTCTTGATCACTGTGTACTGGTGTTCCAACCATATGTGTTCTTTCTTTTTTGTTCTTTTATGATGAAAACCTTTATCTCTTTTCTATTCATGTTCTGACCTGTTCATTATATAATTGTATAACTTGATTGGTTTGTGAAATTGTTTTTGTGGCTCTGCTTTTTCAGGGTTTGGTTGATATGCAGAAGCCTCCAGAAATGATCTCTGGCAACATGACTGCAGGTTAACTAGTTACTTGGGTTAGAAGATTATGATTTTTCATTTTTCCATTAGCCGACCTAGAGTAATTGTCAATTTGGTTTCGCAGTCATGTGTGTGTATTCAGGGCTCTTCATGAGGTTTGCATGGATGGTGCAGCCACGAAATTACCTGCTTCTAGCTTGCCATGCCTCTAACGAATCTGTTCAGCTTTATCAGCTTTCTCGTTGGGCGAAAGCCCAAGGGTAAGGACGTTGCTCTGAAGTTTTCTGGGGAATTTACTTGGCTCGTATCTGAAAATTACTGAAAGGCCTTTACCTGGATGCTTCTTTGACCTCGTATAGATAAGTTGCTATTTTGTTTACTTTGGGAGATTGCTTAACACACTGAAACCAGAATTTTATGGTACCCGTGGATTATTGTTTGTGTTGTTTGGTACTGCTATGACATGGATCTTGTTTAGGCTCCTGCTAACAACTCAGTATGGCAGCCTTGGGATGGTTGTAGCCTCTTACGTGGTACTTTTATTGATGGATGTTTTTTGAGTTTTAAGAAACTCTTCTTGTCATCATCTTATGCTATGTAGTTGCTTGTTAATTCATGGTTTTTTTTGCCTGGTGAGCCCATATCTTACTGCTTACTACTACATCAAACAAACATTGATATTCATAATCATGTCTGACAAAAAAAAGGGTGTTAGGTGCATGACAGGCTGTTTTTTCGTAAAAGCCTTAATTTGAAATAGTCTAAATTTGTGACCTCTTAATGTGTACCTCATATACAGTGCTACAAAATGCTTAACACTAGGTACCGACTTGATGATACATTAATCTGGTCAGTAAATATACCAATTCACATCGTTAACTTAGTGATTTTGTGCAGGGTCAATAAATTGAAAATGTGCATTTCTCTGTTCTTGGAATGAAAATTTAAAAAAATTGCTAGTTCTTTTGTGGTCTTGTGGTCTTTGGCATTTATTCAAGTTATGACTGTTTTTTAAACAGATACCTGGATAAGAAAGAGATGGAGGTGCAAAACTAACCTCTAGGAGGTTCTTCAAAGTATTTTCTGCAACTCAGTGAGAGGATGATGTGCAACTCAAGCTTCATGTTGGTCAGCAAGCACCAGAATCTTTTATGTGAACCATTATTGCACGAGAAATTCCCCCTTAAAGTGCTATTTTATTCAGACATCATAAACATGTAATGATGTGTTTTCTTTCTTCTTGAACCTTAATGAATCACTTGTACTTCCCATTTTGAGTATGATAAGTTCCTTACTAGGGCATGTACCAAGTTAGCTTGTTCATGTGGGATCCGCCTCTCTCTAGTATGATCTGAGCATCTACTAGCTCTTAGCTTATGTGAGCCACTAATTACCAGCTTTGTGTCTTCGATCCAGGATAATATCTTTGGTATCATCTGCAGAGGCATATTTGGATTTCATTTCAAGCACTCAACTGAATAGGAGTTTGAGCAAATTATAAAATAATAGATCCCCTCATCATTTACTGGCATAATTATGATCTTAGCCATAATCTGGTCTCTATGACCTTTTCTCTCTTCATGGAGCCTCACCCAGCATTCTCACCTGCGCCGCCATGTGAAGCAGCAACCTAAATTATTGTTTCATGTTTGCGTATGTTGATCTTCTGATTTAGGGATGTCGATCCACTTAGATTGATGCTATTTGGACCAGCCTTAAAAGAAACCATTACATGTAAACGGTATCTAACTTTGCAATTTTTCTCATGTCAGCAATTGCTTCCTGCGTGTGCGCAGGTAAGGTGACAAGCATGAACAAAACGGATGGCTGGGGAATCATGCTTGTCTAAGGCCATTTTAAATATGCTATGGATTATGTGATTCAAGATGACAGGAGATTTATAATGTCAGTGCCTCCAGCGACAATCCACTCCTCTTGCAGTTGACAATCCACTCTTCAGCTGACTAATTAAAAAATGAATGGTAACTTGTTATTAGAAGGAATGATTATCATGAAATATGAATGGCATCATCGGTTGCATGAACTATGTATGTTGCACGGGACGGTGAACTAGCCAGTTGACAGCAGGTTTTTTTTGTGTGGTAAAAACGGCATTTTATATAGCTCTAACATATGTGCATCCTGCCAGATTAAGAAAAAGTAAAGAGTACAAAGAAGAGATAATATCCTCATAGAAAGTAGTTGATGGAAGGATTAATGGTCTTACTCTGTTTAGAGGTTCTTGCTGGTCGGTAGACCTTACACCTTTTAAGCAAACGTAGACCTGTTCATTGGGACAGCATGAGACATCACCAATGCTTTTGTTCCAAAGGTTTGCAAGAGTTGCCACCAAGGTGGTAGCCTAGTGGTACTGGGCGGGGATTCTAATCTCATGGTTCCAAGTTCGAGTCGTTGCGGCCACGATTAAAATGTGGCTTCGCCCACTGCTTAGACATCAGGTATAGGACCGCTCTTGGACCGCTGGTAGCTGGGGTGGTGCCAGGTGTGACGTACTCACACTTGGGACTCGAGCCAGAGCCCAAAGGGGTAGCTGAGCCGGGCCAATGGGTGGGGAATGCATGAGTAAAACCGGTCGGGGTGCCCAAAACACGGCCATTTCTACCTGCATCGAACATTCTCCTGGTGGGCCCAGTGGGGGCTGCTACGTGGGGGTGGGCTTGTCCCTTCCTCCCCCTACCCCTTTTTGATTAGCAAAAAAAAAAAAAAAAGGTTTGCAATAGTTATTAAAGGTATATATGCTATAAATTGATCTATTTATTAGATCTCGTTCTAATAGTTAAAATCTTTAAACATGGCAAACTAAAAAGCAGCACATTGCGTCACGATTCTTTGATAAAACTGAATATTGCCCTATGGCTAATGCTGCTTGCAAGTCGCATGGCTATTATATTTGCTTCATGATTTGGGATACCTCATCCACAATCAGTTTCTCGTGATAATCAAGCTGCATTTCGTATAGCAGCTTGATTCTATATATCTTGAGTGGACAAAACGTGTAGAAATTAATATTCATGAGAAACTTCAAGCTGGGATTACTCAAAACATAATTTGTCTCTTCTCATGTCAAAGGGCAGATATTCTTACTAAAGAACTTGGCATGGAGCAATTTATCATTTAACTTGCAAGTTGGGGATGCACCAAACACACACCAAGAAGTATTTAGAGATATGATATTTGCCATATATGGTCAACGGCTTCTTGCCTTCTATAGCTATAGCATAAGAACTACATATAAGATATGGCTAGCCAGCTGTAGTACTCTTGCCTCCGATGGTTGTTGTTGCAGGGGGGTCTTGAATTTAGTCTCATATCGGCTAGTAGCGGAAAGGTTCTGTGCCTTAAATGGGGGGTGGAAATCCTTTTCTCCCAAGGGGCCTTTTTAAGGACAAAACCGTGAAGGCACCAGTCTCCCCCCGTCTGCACTGGACGCGCGGGCCAGAGCGCTCAAAGCGGACAATACCTCGGGAGGAACGCAGTCCTCTTTCTCTGCTAGCTTAATGTGGGCTATGTTGTTGTGTGAGGCTTTAGCCAAAGGCCGTCCCCGCAACAGATGGCGCGCCAGGAATGGGCGCCTCTTCCCACAGTTGACTGCCCCTCAGGTTGCCTGGGGGGCTGTAGCAGGTAAAATCCGACACAGGACCTTCTCGCCGGAAGGGCTATGTTGCGGGGGGTGGGGACCTTGAATTTAGTCCCACATCGGCTAGTAGCGGAAAAGTTATGTGTTTTAAATGGGGGGTGGAAATCCTTTCCTTCCGATGCACCTTTTTAAAGGCAAAACCGTGAGGGCACTAGTCTCCCCCGTCTGCGCTGGACGCACGGGCCGAAGCGCCTAAAGCGGACAATACCTCGGAAGGAACGCAGTCCTCTTTCTCTGCTAGTTTAATGTGGGCTATGCTGTTGTGTGCGGCTCCGGCCAAAGGCCGTCCCCACAACAGTTGTAATACACCAAATACACGTAAAATGGCATCTTATCTTGGGCTTAGTTTGGATATTAGGTTATAATCAAATATTCATCAAGTTAATGGGTCCAGACAATTTTTCAAGTTATTTAACACACTCAAAATCTTTGCAATAAATTCCGTCTACAATACACAAAAGAAACCTGAGGGGGGGGGGCGACAGGAGGTGCTCTAACACTATGTGCCAGCAGAGCCTGCCTACTCTTTTGAGGGTTCAAAAGTTATTCAGAAATCTATATTTTTTTATTTCCAAAGCAACATTTAGACATGAAAATAATTTATCCATATTTTTTATGTAGTGAAAATTGACTCCAAAATCTATTATGTATGTTCTTCTGCATTACTGCTTTTTAGAGAGAGTTGTTAGAATTTATCCATATTTCTGTAATACCCTTTATTATATATAATAATATTACATTGCATTATATTATATATTATATAATATCAATAATTGTTAAGATTTAAATATTTTATTTCATATTTATTAATTGGAAGCTCTAGTCAGTGGTAGGTTTGTCGAGTCTTTAGGTATTTGGTTATTTGATTTCGTAGCTGTGAAAGTGTCCCATGATCCTATTTTATAGGAGTTGTGGTTAATGCTAGGGAGAATAATTTTGATGTAAAGCCTATTTATAGGCTCTTCTTATCAAAAAAAAAATAGGTGTGTGATGATGAATAGAGCTTTGCCATTCCAACACGTCTATTATTATTGATCCTTAACTTTGTATCAGTGGTATCAGAGCAAAACCGTGTGAGAGAAAGCAGGAGAAAAGGAGTTCCCAAAAATAGTGAGGGTTCCCAAAAACAGTTAAAAATAGCCGCAGCTATTTTCTCCTCTGACTTATTTTTTTAGGAATCGATGGCTTCAGATTCAACTTTTGTGCAGGCGGCGATCCCACGTTTTTATGGTCACTATGACCATTGGAGTATGCTAATGGAGAATTTTCTACGATCAAAAAAGTATTGGCCGATTGTTGAATTTGGAATTGAAGCAGTGGCACCAAATACAGTCTTGACGGATGCCCAGAAAACAGAGTTGGAAGCGCGAAAGCTAAAAGATTTAAAGGTAAAAAATTACCTTTTTCAGGCCATTAGTCGTCCCATCTTGGAAACAATTCTTAGCAAAGAAACTTCCAAAGATATTTGGGATTCCATGAAGAAAAAATATCAAGGCTCTGCTAGGGTGAAGCGTGCACAGCTTCAAGCTTTAAGAAGAGATTTTGAGACTCTACAAATGAAGGATGGGGAATCTGTCACTAGTTACTGTGCCAGGACTATGGAGATAAGCAACAAGATGCGATTTTATGGTGAAAAGATGGAAGATGTCATCATTGTGGAGAAGATATTGCGTTCCTTGACACCAAAGTTTGATTATGTCGTGTGTTCTATTGAAGAATCGAAAGACATAGATGCATTCTCTCTTGATGAACTGCAGAGTTCCTTGCTGGTCCATGAACAGAAGATGAACCGAAGTTCAACTTGAGAGGAACAAGCTTTGAAGGCTTCTACCTCTACTCATTTCTCAAATTCTAGAGGTCGAGGTAGAGGTAGAGGTAGAGGTAGAGGAAGGGGAGATCAAGGCACTAGAGATGGCAGCAGATTTTTCAAAGTCAATGATGATCAATTTCAGGGCAAAGGCAGAGGACGAAATCAATATTTTGACAAAGGCAGAGGACGAGATCAACATTTTGACAAATCCAAGGTAGAGTGCTTTCGATGTCATAAATTTGGACATTATCGTTCTGAATGTTATACTAGGCTGCCTGATGACAAAGAAAAGGAAGAGCAATCGAATTTTGCTGAAAAGAAGGAAGTGGAAACTTTGTTGATGGTTGTTCAAGCTAATCAGGAACCTGTCTCTGATATTTGGTATGTGGATACGGGCTGCAGTAACCATATGTGTGGAAGTAAGTCTTCTTTTTCTTATTTAAATGAATGCTTTCATTCTACAGTAAGCTTTGGTGATTGTTCCACTGTGAGGGTGATGGGAAAGGGTGTTTGTGAGATTTATGATCCTACTAGAGGAGCTATTGCTATTGTGCAAATGAGTTCAAACAGGTTGTTTCCATTGAAGATTGAAAGTGTGCAATCTTGTTTGGTAGCTGAAGTAAAAGATCCTTCTTGGTTGTGGCATTTTCGTTATGGCCATTTGAGTTTTGGTGGATTGAAGACACTCCAACAGAAAAATATGGTGACAGGTCTTCCTCATATTAGTATTCCTTCCCAAGTTTGTGAAGAATGTGTTGTTGGCAAACAACATCGTTCTCACTTTCCCCAAAAGAAGTCATGGCGAGCAAAAGGTGTTTTGGAGCTAGTTCATTCCGATATTTGTGGCCCTATAACACCACTTTCTAATGGAGGTAAAAGATACTTGATTACCTTCATTGATGATTATACTCGAAAAACTTGGGTTTATTTTTTACAGGAAAAATCAGAAGCTTTTTGTGCATTTAAAAGCTTCAAGGCTCGTGTTGAAAATGAAACAGGAAAGACCATTAAGACCCTCCGAACAGATCGTGGTGGAGAATATTGTTCAACCGAATTTAAAGTTTTTTGTGAAGTTCATGGCATTCGAAGAGAGTTGACAACTGCTTATACACCACAACAAAATGGTGTTTCAGAGAGGAAAAATAGAACCATCCTCAATATGGTGAGAAGCTTGTTGGCAAAAGGAAGAATACCAAAACCTTTTTGGCCTGAAGTAGTAAATTGGAGTATTCACATCTCGAACAGAAGTCCTACATTTGCTGTTCAAAATATGACACCAGAGGAGGCTTGGAGTGGAAGGAGACCAGCAGTAGATTATTTTAGAATCTTTGGCTGCATCGCTTATGCACATATCCCGGATGAGAAAAGGAAGAAACTTGATGATAAGGGAGAAAAGTGTGTTTTTCTTGGTGTTAGTGAAACATCCAAAGCATATAAATTGTTCAATCCCCAAACCAAGAAGATTGTGACCAGCCGAGACGTTGTCTTTGATGAAGAAAACACTTGGGATTGGAATAGGCAGCAACCTATTCAAGTTTCTCTTGACAATGATCTTGGAAGCGAGCCAACATCGGCAACCTTTATGCATGAAAATTCATCAGAGGCAACTCCAACAACTGCTGAAATTTTACCAACAATAGCTGAAGCTAATGATGCAGCAGATCGATCTCTTCATCGTATTCGAAAAAGGCCCGCATGGATGGAAGACTATGAGGTAACTAAAATTGATGATCCAGTCACTCACTTTGCTTTATTTGCAGATTGTGATCCTACAACTTTTGAAAGTGCCGTCAAAGATGCAAAATGGTGGAAGGCGATGAATGATGAAATTGACGCTATTGAAAGAAATGATACTTGGGAGCTAACTGATCTTCCAAACGGGCACAAAACCATTGGGGTAAAGTGGGTCTTCAAAACAAAACTAAAAGAAAATGGTGAAGTTGATAAGTATAAGGCGCGCTTGGTAGCTAAGGGATATAAGCAGGAATATGGGATCGATTATACAGAAGTTTTTGCTCCCGTTGCAAGACATGATACAATCAGATTGGTGATCGCATTGGCGGCACAGAACTCGTGGCCTATTCTCCAACTGGATGTCAAATCAGCATTCTTGCATGGAAACTTGGAGGAACAGGTATTTGTAGAACAACCCCTTGGTTATATTAAGATCAGAAATGAGCATAAAGTGTATAGATTAAAGAAAGCTCTTTATGGATTAAAACAAGCTCCACGAGCTTGGTATAGTCGCA
>JAOXJJ010000069.1:7248299-7264685 GCA_025769935.1 Phoenix roebelenii
CTCTCCATGAGCCTCCCTCCCTCCCTTCCTCTCTCTTCCTCCCTCTCCTGCCTTGTCCCCCTCTCCATGAGCCTCCCTCTCCCTCCCTCCCCCCTCTTAGTTCGGTACGCCCCTTGCTTGATACAGTACTTATTGGCATCGTACTGAATCGGCCACTAGCTGATGCGAGCTCCGCTAGCGGTTTGACAGGCCTTGCCTCAAATCATCAATGTCAGTCCACATCTTCCGATTACATTTATTGGTGAGTGATTATTTACATGATACCTTTATATGTAAGTCTACTGTTGTAAATATTGATCAGGTCATATGCAAAAAAAATCCCATTATTATACTTTAGCAACTCTTGTAGATGTACATGGTTTAAATAGTCATGTCTAACAACTTGGCTTGTGGAAAGACAAGGTATTATGGTGCTTCCTAAAATGAAATCTTTCTAAAAATATACTTTCTTGGAATAGTTAAATTCCTATATAATTTTCTATTGAGAAATACCTCTACTTATCTTAAGTCAGTTAATGTTTTCATACTTTACTAACAATTTTGACTGTGGAAGGACGAGATATTAAGGCACTTCCTAAAACTCGCAATTTTTTTTTAAAAACACTCCCTCAAAAGTCAAAATAATTAAATCCTATACGTAATTCAAGTAATACCTTATAATTTTATGTTGAGAAATACTGTTAGTTTTCTTAAGACAAACAATGTTTTTTGTACTTTGCTACTCTTTTTCATTTTCGCTACTGATCAATTAAGGCAACAAAAGCTCTATAGGAACTCCTGTTTAAACAGCTGAGGTTATGGTTGAGGTATCTAGCTAAAATAGGACTTGCAAAATTTGTGGATCTCCACAGATATGCTCATGCCTAGGACACCCTTGATGCCAATCACCAACCTACAATATCTTTAATCACAAGTTGCAACCTTCACGCAATGTTTGTACCTCTATAAAGCTAGAAAGAGCAGCAAAAGACGGCTCACAGTGTAAAACTATGAAGTAAGCTGCCCCAACCCTTTTGATGATCATTTTTAATCTGTAGCCTGCAATTGGTCTGATTACAAAATGGTCTTATCATGCAAGTGAATTCCAAAAGGATGTGACTTAAACTGAAACTAGACCAGTCCAATCACCAAGATGCCTAGCCTTTGAGTTATTCACCAACAGGTTATACACTTATACTTATCTAATTCAAGGCGATGAAGTGTACCTGCCCACTCCACCTGTCATTTCACATGAATGGGTTGTACTCACCAAACTCAAAGTGGTGGAGTGTGATTACTCACTTCAGATGCCACACAAGAAGCAAGACAAGATTGGGTGTGGTTTGGTGGATTTTCATGAGTAATATCCAACAGCTTAGGGTAGTAGGCATAGCAAATACCCAGTTGTGTCAAAAAGAAAAAATCATTTTGGGAACTGGTCCAAGATCAGCCCATTAGCAATAAGAATTTCACATTTCAAGCAATATGTTGGGTTACAAATTGGGTTCAGCTCTTGTTTGAGACAAATAGGCATCAAATCCCAAATCAAGCTGACATGGTTCTCATCCATGAAGTTCATGGTCATAAGCTTCGAATTGGATTATAAGTCTCAACAATGAGGTCAAGCTCAAATGGCTGCTTAAGCTTCAAGTAGACCAAGGTTCCTGCCATCGCCCAACAAGAGATCCAATGTCTCCATTTCAAGGTCAGAATATTTTCAGATTTCCAGCTTGTTCATGTGTAGGGGTAGGCTTATGAAACAAAGTGATCCAAATAAAATCTGGTATTCTTCTCTTACAATTTAATACAATTTTGACAGTGGTTAGCAGGATTTCCCCTTGGGGTAATCAAAATTAGGTGCTAGGTTTCCCTTAAGAGAATTGAAGATAATAAAAACTGTGCTCTCAAGATATTCTCAGGACAGAACAAAGCTTATCTCAAAAGAGTAACAAGATGAAGAAGAAGACAACAGAGTTTAATGGTGAAGCCAGCCATGGAGGGTATCTTACTCTTGGTTTCATCTTTTAGGATTTGGAAATTTCAGGTTAAAGAAAAAGTTTTCAGGGTTGGTGCTGGTTTTTGTTTTTGTTTTTCTTCCTCTCTCCATTCTGCATAGAAGACAGGCAAATGGGTCCTTCTATATGGCCCTAAAGTAGTTTTCCATACCATCAAGTTTTGGCTCAAACACTTGTCACAAGGTTGAGCTTCATTCAGCCAGGCCCCCAAGATCAAAGACAGGCCTCAATTCTACCAGAACCATCCCCAACAGGGTCTGAACCAAACTGACCCAAAGCATGCTCAAACCAAACCTGAAGAGGACCTAACTTGCACCAGAACTGAACCCAAATTGCAGTCAGTTCCACAACAAGGAATAGCCTAAGTAGGTCCACAGGGGATCAAGAAGAACAGACCTAAAATTTCCAGCAAAATCCCCATGGGGACAAGAACCCTAGGACCCCGTAAAAAGCAAGCCTATACCAGTGGGGCGCACAATTTTCTATGAATAACCATGCAACATACAACTGAAGAACACTTTATTTTCAAACATCACTGACTAAAATATTTTAGAAACCAGCATGTCTACCTTATCCCAACGGTGCATGTTAGTTGAAGAGGAAGTGTTTGAATGTAGTGGTGATTTACTTGAAAAGAGAGTGGGTGGTGGTGTTTGTTAGTCCAATACACAACTAGTTTACAAACTGTACAACATATTCAATTACAATATGCCATCTGCCTTTGTATCTCATGTGCAAGATATCAAGTGGTTTTATGCACTATATCAAACAACCTTATATGCAAGCATATTTTAACACTCCCTCAAACACATGGTGCAGTATGGGTCATAAGTTTGTTCATCAGATATTTAAAGTCATGATGCTAGGGTTGTCTTGAAGTGCACTAGTTACTTAATAGATAGCATATTGGGGAGTGACCTACTGTGAAGTTAGAAGTAACTATATGGTGATTGATATTGATGTGTTCTGTGTAGTTTTTCCCCCCAAAGTACTCTCGACCACCATAACAACTTGATTTTTATGTATGATAGAGTACAGACACCAAAGCAATGCCCTAAGGTTAGACACGAGGTAATAAAGTTAAGCTATCTTTAACACAAAACAGGTATTAATCAAAACTCAGTCTTGGACTTGGAAAGAGGTGCAATATCTTGCCTTTTCTATTCAAGGAGATAAGGGTGCCCGCAAGCAAGACACATGAGCTTGTAAAACATTAGTAGCATAGTCAGTGTGAGCTGACGAAATGAAAAAAAGGGAATGAGCATGCCTTGAAGGTTGGAAAAAATGTCTGAGAGTGATGCAAAATAAATGATGCTTGGAGGCCATAAATATAATCACCATACGCATAGCATACCCAACGTAATGCCAAGATATGATCAAATATACAGTCCACCAACTGGGTAATGATTATGAGTTGGTCCTGGAAGTGCTTACCATTAGTGGAATGAAATTTTGGATAAAGTTCCTTTGATGTATCATGCACATATTGATAGACAATTTTATTTGAAAGATGATAACACCAACATCTTTTCTGATAGGAAGATATTGCAATCTGTTTCAGATAATTCCGACTGTTTTACTCATGTTCCATTACCAGGGGATATGCTCACATATATTTGCTTTCCTACATTCCTTTCCTACATTCCTTGTTGCAGGATGTGGTATCTGACCATACTATTTATATTGCAACAGGATGCTTCACTGCACGGGTCTCCTGAGTCACCTAAGTCTGTTGTTCTAATTACAGGGACTGCTGAATACAACATGGTTTCCTTGAACAACACCCTGAAAGCATACCTTTGGGAGATGGGCTCGCCATTTTTACCATGTAAAACTCGTAGTGGGGTCCTTGTGGCAAAAGCTCACTCCCTTAGGATGTGGTTGAAGGACTCTTCTTTCTGCATGGACCTTGAGTTGAAAGATGCATTATCTCTTCCTGAGTCAAATTCAATGAAACTCACTGAGGGATATTTCATGAGAGCTGGTCTTGTTCCAGCCTTTAAGGACATACACGAGCGACTGGGGGAAGTGAGACCTAAGAAGTTTGCCAGGTTGGCTTTATTGCCAGGAGAGAAAAGAGACAAAGTCATCAAAGCTGATATAGAAGGTAGGGAAGAAAAGCTGCAGAAATTAAAGAAAAAGGGTGCTGTTAGAGCAAGGAAGCCAACAAGATTGCGCACAGGCAAATTTATGAGGCGGCAACATAAAGCAGAAACAATTTCAAATTAGTTGAACATGTTTTACAGACAAGTTTCCTAGCTAAAGGTCTCAGCTACCTGTGAGAGTCAGCTCTGAAGAACTTGAGCTGCTGATGACATGTTGGGCACTTTAGTGCCTCACAAGATTATGCTTGAATCACCGACCAACTGAAGCAAGAAAAAATTAACAGATGGAAACTCATAACCATCATCTTAACCATCGAGCCTTATCCCAGCTATGTGGAATGGATCCTCATTCATGAAGAATTCTATTTCGGGCCACCTCCAATGTAAAATGTGGCACGATAGATATGTTAGACAAAAGCGACTATATGAGGGCCTTGGACTAATCATTTCATCAGATCGTCCCGACATTTTTCTTCGAGTCGTTGGAGCTGTCTTGACACATGGTAAGTAAACATTTTGCGTTCTATTAATCAGTAGCTTCTCTGGGTTCTGGATGTTTGGTTCCGATCTTGTTTATGATGGTGGGGAGATGACTGGGCCAGTGTACAGTACCTGAGGATCATATCCTTTACATACATACATACATACATACATGGAAAAGTCATATATACATATATGTATATATGTATACATACATACATATGGAAAAGTCATATATACATATACATATATACTTATTTTCAATTTGCCTGCAACTTATATAAATATATATATATATACATATATATATGTATATGTATAAATATATGACTTTTCCATGAGTTTTTGAAAATAAGTTGTTAAGCCATGCTACAAAATTTCATCCAAAATATTTTTATATAAGTTGGTGCTTTTATCTGCAGCAAATTGCACCACTAATTGGAGTAGCATATTTTTATCAACATGCTTTTGTCATCTAAGATCTTGATTTATATTTTAACCGAAGAATATGCACCTGGAATTTAGTTGTTTTTGGTCCGTATTTTGCAGTGTTTCACTTCACAAGATGTGAAAATGCGTTAAAGTTGCAGGCATGCTCACTCTTGGCCATGGAAGCTGATTTTGCTGGCTAGTCTTGTTTTTGGTTGCTTGAATGGATTTTTTGGTGAGCAGGATGACTTCCGCTGCACATGTTTTTCCCCCCTTTTCTTTGATGTATAAGCCTAATATGCCATTCTGATCATGTCTTATCCCCTAAATCTTGCATTTGGAATGATATGACTGTAAATGTTGTAATGGAATACTTCATATGTTGATAGAGCTGTTGCCATGCTAAAAAACCTGTATGATTTTAAATATGGATGCCTATAATCTATACCCTGTTCTATTCTTGTCACCTGAAGTATTGGTATGTGCCAGTTCCTCTTCTTTTGTGTTTAGCCCTGAATGGATGCGTGTCTTATCAGATAGCAGCTATCACTGGCACATTACTATGAAAAATGATATTTTCACATATATGAGTAAAGCAGGCTAAGCTGAAAGACTGAAAAGTTCATTATTCAAATGAAAAACATCGAGTTTATCAGGATAATCTTAAGGTTAAATTGGGCAGATAATGATTAGTCACTGATTCTTCTTCTTACTTCCTTTTTTTTGTTTACAAAAAAAAAAAAAAAAAAAAAAAACCTTTGGGTGGGGGGGGGGGGGTGGTTAGAGTTGTTTATGTTTGGTTGTTGTAGTTGTTTCTGGATCTCAAGTTCTTTTTTCAAAATGGAGTTTCGTCCCCAGATTTGATGGGTATCTGTATGTAGATTCCAGCAGTTTTTGTGGTGATACAAGATTGCTGACCACGTGATAGAGATCACAGCAGGGTTTGGCAACTGTTTACGTCACTGTGATGATTGATAGTTCTCAACATACTCAGCAGCTCAAGAAACAACTTGAACTTAGAAATTTTCTGCATAGGATGCACATATCTGCTTAGAAAGAAAATGAAGCGTGGCCTTGACTCAACAATTAGTCCTTTCTGGTAATAATGGTTTCTGCTTTATATTTTGTTTGTATTCCAATATATGCTCTCAATACTTTTGCACGCTATTACAGAGCATCCCTTTGATCGTCTTCTAGACAAATGTTTGGAGAAAAGTGATTTCATGTCAGAGGTCAGAGCTCATAGTTCAAAGTGGCTGTGTTATTGATAGTCATGGAGGAAGATCTGGTAAGTCTCATCTGAACATATGTTTGGGTCCTACATACAGATAACTGTTTGATTCAGAATTCTGGTTGGGACGAGATTTTGGTAATGGCTGATTAGGTCAGTCTTATCTGTCACATTGGGAGCTAATGCAGGTACACCTGAAATCTATGCTAAACAAGTGGTTCCTGAACATCGACACCCAGAAGCCATCCACTGAATTCATGTAATTAGAACCATGCTCAGAGAAACAAGATAATCTCACCAATTACACGAGTTAGTGATACATTCAGTCTCCTCTGCTGCAAATTTAGAGAACATATAATAATAGTACTGTTGTTTTTAGCCAGCTTTGTTTTTTCTCCCCCCAATCCTGAGCACTATTTTTCTTTTTTCCTTTTTTGGTGCACTGATTTTTCTTATATTTCTATTTTACAAGTTGCAGCTGTGTAGGTCTTCCTAGATCACCATAGCCGAAATGTGCTCTAGATGAGGTCTTTGCAAGGCAGCATGCTTTTACTTAAACCACACCCTCGAGTATGCCTTTCAGAGCTGAAATATAATGCCTACCATTTGTCGAGTTATAATGCTATTTTCGGTGGAGATGTTCACTCTCTGTGCATGCTTGAAGGTCGCCTTATTCTGCCTAGGCCTTGAGTACATGAAGCCATTCCTGAAGCTACTCAATATATTTTACAGAAGTTCTGAGGCTCCAGCCTAAAGAAGCTATAACCAACAAGAGATGTTCTGTTTTCACCTGAGATATGTTTCTTAGATATTGGTTTGGATCTTGTAAGTCGTTTCCATTTCGAATTAGTTAACTATCTGGATGCAGGTTTGGACTTGATGTCTCTTGAGAAATGAGCTGCCAAAGATGTGGATATATTATATACGCGTTTATCTACTATGGAGGCTGATTGCTTGAAGTGATGAAGAAAACTGAATATTAAAGAAGTGCTCTCTCTCTCTCTCTCTGTAACACACACAAACACGCACAGACATGCATATTAATGTTATCTTTTTCATTTGTTTTTGCACTAGTTGATTTGGGAACTCTACCTGCTTGGTATCGCAACGCTTTCCAGGCTCTACTTCTGGCTACTAAAATAGTATGCTTCCAGTGTCTCACTAAGGATTTGAAGCGCTTTAAGAACCATGTTTGGCAATAGCAGAGAATTAGAATTGGTTTGACTGTCAAATTTTTAACAGCTGGAGATCTAATGCCACAGAAGACTTTCTGAATGGGTAACGACTGGCTAAAGACCAATGCATTTTGGTGGATTGTCGTAAGTTTGAGCTTCAGGCCATGCAGCAGCTTCAGATTTCTTGATCCAGCCATTGTCTTAGCTTCTTGGGATCATGATGTCTTAGGTGAGGCAACTTAACAATTATGAGATGAGACCAGACTAGCTGCCTCCAATTTTAATGATGTGGGGAACTTGTTGGATCGTGGGGTTTTTGTTAGATTATGGGTTTTCAGTGGAAGCGGATGTGATGCTGACTTACTCCATCATGGTATGATGTCAGTGAAATGGAGAGTACTGCCTCAACGAAGTAAATGGAAGCTGTGGACCTTGCGTAGATCCAAAGTTCCATACACTCACCAAGGTTTTTAAATCTTGATATATCAGTTATCTTTGTGAGTGACCAAGACCAAGATCAACCAAGATTTCAGTTTATCTCAGCTGATAATGGTAGTTTGGAAATTTGGAGAGAATCGAGATTTTTTGAGATCTCGGTCCATATTTTCATATCCTGGTATTGACATCTTGACCTATATAGAAAATCCAAGATTAGGAACTATATTTAAACATTAATTTCAAATATTATTAATTTAAAAAAACATTTAAGGAAATAAAAAAGATTGAAAAGTATCGACCAGTATAAATATATCTTATCGATCAATATCTCAGATTTTTACCAATTTTTATCAGCTAACATAATAAGGTTGAGATTTTCACATATATCATATTGGTAGGTGCCCAACACTGATACAAACCAAGATCTCATGCCAAGATAAAAACCTCGATCTTCACAGCCAAGATCTCTGCTGCGATAAAGCTCTCGATCTTCACAGGCAACAACGTCTTCTAATACTTCTGGATAGGGAAAGTAGCAAGTTTATTGACCAAAAAAAATAGAAATACTAGTACAGTGTAGGAGTGCTAAGTTAACCATGTAGAAAAATACCCCGGAGAAACTATCATCTCGCTCATCAGAAGCTTACTTTGCATGGTTGATCAAAACCTCTCCTGTTGTATAGAATTGACCTGGCTCTAAACAATGTGAGAAACCAAGTATTGTTGTTCCAAAAGTTCCTCTCACTAATCTCATAGTCCCGTCCACTGCCACTGCCAGTTTGTGTTCTATGGACAGATCACAAAATGACCTCATGCACCCTGGCTCCAGCAATATTTATTTTCGGGTTTTCAAAGAACCTGGAATTCTCCTTAGCAATCATCAAATTTTGACCTCCGATCTGTAGAATCCATGTAGTCTTCTGGATGTCTCTCCTCGATAGGAAGAGGCATCTCTCCTTTTTAAGCATCATGATGGTGTAGTTGAACATGTAAGCCTCTGCTAAGCAAGAAACACTTAAAAAATCACCAATTTTCAGTATTGTCAATAATTTGGGCTAATTCACACTGCTCTTACTTTGATCTCAAAAAACATTCTATTATGCTTTTTGAAGACAAGCCAAAGAGGCTAGTGGTGACATTCTTTTCTAACCAGCCTTGAGCAGGCTTGGACAGTGGAGAAGATTGTATGTTCTTGGACTGTGGAGACTCCTGTTTTTCCACTACCTTTGTAGACCCTCTGTTTAGTACAAGTTTCTACCAATGCCCTCATATTATATGAACCAGCATTTCAATTTCAACTGGTTTCCAGCAATTACCAATTTTTAGGACTAATCCATAAGCCATTAAAGCCACCCAAACCCATGCAGAACTGACCATGTATCAGCTTCATTCGAATCATAAGTGGAAAAAATGTCATAATGCTTAATGAAGTGCTAAGATTGCTTTGGTGCCTTTGTCTTATAAATTTGGGTCTTGGAGTTTCATAGAAGAGAGTTAGATGATTGATTAACAATGAAAGGGATGATTCCTTCAATTTTTTATATTGTGGTGTGATGCTGCAATGAAAGTGTGAGACCTTCAAAACCCTACATGTGATTCCTAGGTCCTTGAGTTAATCTGGTATTATCCTTCCTCTTCCATTTACTCTCCCTTGTCTCCTTTTAATTCCCCTTCTACTCACAAATCTACCTTTCTTCTAATTCTTAATCAAAAACACCCTTTTATTTTTCATATATTTTTAATATCATATATATTTCTCAGATTGTTTTCCAAGAAATTCCAGCAATCATTTGATTTAAAATTATTTTAATTGCATAAATCCTTAAAAGTTCAATGTAGAGCCTATAATCCTAAACCCTAGGTTATATATTAGCCAAGCATTACCTATTTTCTTCAAAAACATTATCTAGTTAATTCAGTTCTGTTGAAAATTCAGGTTTTAATTCCAACAATATATGGATTTCAACCCTATTCTAAACCCTAATAAGGTCTCTTCCTTTGACCACCCTACATTAGTTTGGTATCACAACTTTTGGTATGCCAAAATGTTATATCACGGTCCAATTCATGGAGCATGCCCGATTATCAACTTAATGAAGATTTTACAGGAGAACATGAACCACATGAGTTTGTAGATATGATCACAGTGCTAGAAGATTACTTCCACTGATATGATGTCTGACCAGATGCGAGCACGCTTCATTAAGACAAACTAAAAGGCCGAGCTTACATATGGTGGAGAGACATAACAGATCAGATGATTCATTGAGGCCGAACCCCATCATCGATTGGGATGAGATGAAGAAGCTACTTAAGGAGATGCATCTGCTGCCGCACAACAAAAAGCTCTTTACCTTTCAGAATGGCAATAGATATGCACAAACTATTTCCAAGAAGGTTCCAAGAGAAGTCTATGAAAGAGGAAGAAGTTTCCCAATGCTAGTAGGCCCAATGAAGGAAAAATGTTCGCTATGCAATGGAAAGCTTGAAGAAAAAGCAACGCTGGCAAAGGAATCAAGCATCTTATATTTTGGGTGTTATCAGACATGGATTACAGTGAAGATTATGTCGATTAAAAGCCACAAGTGCATTTGAATCAGATTGGTTTATGATGCGTCAAGTCCGCTTGGGTGACTATGGAAGTAAAAAAAGAGGTGGAGTTTCCCTAAGAATTGATACTAGAAGGAAAGGAGATGAAATCTACTGCTGATCCATTGGTGGAAGGCTGTTTGGATGCTGAGTGTCATCAAGGAGAAGTCAAAGAACTTGGGCATGTTGATCCTCAAGATAGTCTGAAATTTAAAAGACAAGTTTGTGCACAGGATACACCAAAGTTTGAAAAATACTAAAACCGAGGTCAGACTTGGTGAAGCATTACCTATTTTCTGCAAAAAATATTACCTTTTAATAAAGTTCTATTGAAAAATCTGGTCTTAACCTGAAATTCTGGCAATATATAGATTTCAGCTTTATCAAAAACCCTAATAAGATCTCTTCCCTTGACTGTGCTACATCAAGTATGAAGCACCATTCATCCCTCAGTACCACTAAAGTATCATAACCAGTAACTAGTGCCCGAAACTTTTCTTTTTGAAGTTTAACTTGGGTCCAATAAGTGTCCCTTGAGCATATCTTAGATTATATTAGACCCTAATTTTGGGGGATTTTAATTTGATCTAAAGAAGTAAGATGAAGAAATTTCTTTCTCAATTTAAATAGTCCTAGTTTTCTTCTAGCACAAGACATGAAGAGTTTATAATGGCCTCTTAGGGCTAGATGAAGAATAAGTATATGTGGCTTGTTTTGAAAAGGCCAGGTTCCACCCTCTTCTCTATCTTTCCTCCATCCTCACCCTCTTTGTGCTTGCCAAATTATTGCATTGAATTTTCTGCGTCCCCCATTAAATTTATGCACATAAACTTCTATATTTTCTGAATTTTGCTTTCAATCCAACACCAAAACCATCCTGATTGCCATGAAACCTTATATTAAAATTCCTGGTATACCTACAGATTTTCTAATTAGCAAGCCAGGTTTAGCTGAATTATCATTTAATCATAAAAATCGAAACTTCCCTCTGCTGCCCCTATTTCTGGTAACTGAAAAGCATGCTAGTTAATTGTTCATTGGACCTTAAATGCATAAGTAGGCCATCCCTGATGGTCCTGCATTATAGTCCCATAGCTATAGTAATATCTTGGTAGCATAATGTCATGTATAGCCTATCCATTTATATAGCAGAATAAATCCTCACATGCACAAGGTGGCCAATCTGCTACCAAATTGGCATGGAAGACATAAAAAGCTTAAAGAATCATATGAACGAGACATATGTCAATAACCTATAGTTGATGCATCAAAACTTTTGATGTGCATTGATGTTGTTGCTTAAGCATGATAATGACATGCAGAATTAAACAGGAACTAGCTATAAGAATTCTGATCATTGAAGCATAACCAACATAAAATGGCATTCTTAATTTTAGTATGTTGACATATATTAACCATGCGATGAAGCAACATGATGAGCTTACAGAGGGTGAGAAAAAATTATAAAAGCACATCATGAGGCTTGTTTTCCGCATATTGTTGCTTACTAATTCCTCCCCATTTCATTTTTTTTTCCAAGTCAGGAAAAAAATGGAACCATATAATTCTGCCCATCCATGAAATTTCTTGTTCAGCCTGAAGTGTCAACAGCCAAAGAAACTGCTGGATCATGCCGAAGAGGTATGAAATACAAGTATAGAGACAAGTTTCTACTGCTCATTAATCAGGCATATCATTGGAAAAAAATTCATAAAGCTGAGGTAGAAAATTGTTATGACTTATTATTTTCCAAACGAAAACTCACATCAACAAACTAGACTTAATATGAACATGCTAAACAAAGACTAGATCATGTCAAGAATCAAAAACAAATTTGCGTACAGAGGGAAACTAAACAGGTGCAGGCCCTTAAGTATTTGACAGCCCCAGCAAGATCTTCATTTCACAAAGAAATATTATGCAGGATTGTAAATCTCTCCATCAGCTACAATAAGAGCCTGTAAAATTCGAAGCTCTACTCAACTAATAGCAGGCACCTGCAAACTTCCCCCTAAAAATTTAAAGAATATCAGCTAAAACACCCGTGGGTCTATACCTCTTTAAAGCATCACCTTCTTCAATGTGATCTTCTCCTGTTGAGTGGAGAAGGCGTGCATCCTTCAAAGAAATCAGACAAGGCCGCCTCTAAATCCTCGACTGAATACTTGATATACATCTCAGGGTGCCTGTCATTCTCTAAATGATGCCGGAACCGACCAAGGAAGGACCGGTAGGCCGGGAACAGCCTCTCTGATATCGAAATTCTCAGCTCCTCTCTCAGCTGGGTGTCCGGCACGAGCCATGCAGCCTGAGTCCTGTGGACCTCATCAAACGCTGCATTGAAAGCCCTGAACCTCTCCCTCAGCGTCGATTTCGAAACCCCGGAAGAGAAGCTCCCACTCACATGAACCCCCTCATCTCTCAGGTAGTACAGGATCCCCACCCACGTCGCCCTCTGATAGCTAGTCGCTGACTGCCGGAACTTCGCCGTCAGCTTCCTCAAGTAGCCATCCCCGATCAGCTCCCGGAGCTCCGGCGAGCCCTTCGCCTTTTGGACAATATAGTGCACGTTGTTCATCAGAAAGAGATGGGAGAGGGCACTATCTTTGTAGAGATTGGCCTTGTTCTCGAGATTGTCCTGAAGTATAACAATGATCCAGATCAAGTGGAACGCCAGTGGTGACTTATTCTCCGGCTCCGGGAAGTCGACCTCCGGGCCCCCAGCGTCCGGATCGTCGCCGGAGAACCGCGAGCTCACCGAGGGCTTCGTGAGGATGAGCTCGACAAGAGTTTGCTTGTAATCGGAGATGAGGCTGATGTAGTTCATCACATAGCGAGTCAACGGGTGGATGGTGCCGCCGGGGACCGGGATCTTGGACGGATCCCGGAGGACGGCGTTCTCCAACTCGGAAAGGATCCCCCGAACGGCCTCCGCGAGACGGGAGAGGATCTCGGCGGCCTGGGTGTAGATGGACTCGCAGGACTTGGAGCAGAACACGGCGGCGATGTCGGGGAGGAGGTCAGAGATGGCGTCGTGGAGGTCGAGAATCTTGAAGAGCTTCTCGGGAGATCGGCGGCTGATGCTGATGGCCTCGGCGAAGCCGAAGAGCTGAATCGCCGCGCCCTTGACAGCCTCGGTGAAGGGGGCGTCGTCGCCGCCGGGGACGCCACTGAGGCCGTCGAAGACGAGCTCGCAGAGGCGGCGCTCGCTGGCGAAGACGATCCGGACGCAGGCCCGGGCGGCGCGGATCCACCGCCGGATCTTGGCTTCGAGTGCGTCCCACCCGAGGCGCTGGACGTCGCCTATGCTGAGCTTCTCCACGCCCAGCTGCCGGAAACACAGGTCCACCGCCGCCTTCCGGGCGGAGCCGTACACCTGGACGCACTCCCGGCCGTATCCGGCGGCGATCATCCGCTCCGCGATGCTCTGCAGATCCGCGATTGCGTCCTCCGGCAGAAGATCGATTTCCCGGATGCTTCTTGTCGACCGGCAACTGCTGCTCTTCCTCCTGTGACCCAGGCTGCTCCCCTCCGATCCCGACGCCAGGAGGCTACCCTCATCACAGCCTTCAGAGTCGGAGAGATCGCCAGCCCGATCCTCCTCCACGGACATCGAGCTCGACATCGACAGCGAGCTCAGATCGACGAGCGACTCGATCTCGAACTCGTTGACTCTCGAAACCACTATATTCTGGAACTCTTCCTCCAGCCGGGCCATCGCGATCTTGATCCCGTTCTCCGCCGCCGACGACGACGACGAAGACGACCGGCGGGGGCTGCCGACGTCGATGGGTTTCTTGATGAAGCGGCAGATCTCGTCGACGGCTTGGAGGAAGCGCTCGGCGTCGGAGCGGTCCCCGCCGTCAAAGATCCGCGCGGTCGTTGAGGCCAAGTCCCACCGCATGATCTCCCGCTCCGCCTCCTCCAGATTCCCATCCGCCGCCGGCGACGGCATGGCGCCTCCGGAGCGGTCCATCATAGAAGGGATAGGATTTTTTGACGGCAGTGATTCGTCTGAGAAGAGAAAGATTGGAAGGTCTCGAGGGGCAGCTGTGGACTCTCTTGTCTTGATCCCCTTTTCTCTCTCTTCCTGGGCGGCGAGAGAGAGGTGAAACGTGGGAGGGTGAGGCTTTGAATTTTGACTCACAGAGGGGGAGAATATTCCGGTCGCGGCGTTTCATATCCATTCGAAGACTAACGATCGGACGGTGGCGTGATGGCACGTTTAAATAGGTATTATGACTTGGTTCCCGTGTGAGATTGATATGGGAATGGGCACCCATGCTCCACCGGATTTATCGGATAATCCGACTCCGACCAAAGGGGAATTCGGACAGGGGCCCAGATGAGGACGGGCGGCGGAAACGCCTTCACTTCATAATAACGGCCCGTCGAGACGATTTCAGACCGCCAGCTCAAAAATAACGGTGCCGTTTGATATTTTCACTCTACTTTTAAATTAAAATCCTAATTCAGCGCAGAAAAAATTATTTCCGTCGCGACGCGGTCTGCCATCGGCGTTGATCGAAGGTCGAGGGAAGAGACGGCGGATGAGCGATCAAATGAAGGGTCGGTCGTTTCCAGCCGTCGGATGGATGGGAGCGTTTTGGAAAGTAAGGGGACTCGAAAGATTCCCCTAAAAGCGGGACTGAGATCAGTGAAGCGTGGGCCCGGATCGTACGCAGGGCCAGGAGGCGAGGTTGGGTTGTTTCGATGGGTGCGGGTGGGGCTTAGCTGGTCGGGCCCACCGCTTTCGGGGAGGGAGCTCCGTCGCTTGTTTATCAACCAGTGGGGTCCACCTCAAAGGATTCTTCCCTCTCTCATATTGGCTTTTGCTAGTCATAGGGGACTCCATAATGTGACTGCTTTGTCGACCATAGTGTGTTCTTCTTTTATTTCTTGTTTTTTTTAAGAAAAATACCTCTAGAGTGACACAGTAGTTGCAGCACGAATGCATCCTTGGTTACGCAACCAGGTCGAATGACATGGGCTTATTGGCCATACAAGTAATATGGACTAAATTAGACTTCCTATTATATTTGCATTCCAAGGACCAAGTTTGTGGAAATACTATTTTGTTGGATTGTCTAAGATGGGGAAACACATTGTATGTAAACAAACACATTTTATATGATAATAAATTTATGAGGAAACAAATAGTTTATAGGAGATTTCTTTATAATGTTTCAAAAGCTTCTTCGGAAGCTTTTTGTTAGTGTTTATTACCTTGGATGGTCTACTTAACGAAAAATTATTGGCTGGACTAGGTCTACTGCTGAGCTGATAGCCCAAAACAACTAAAAGGCAATACAACCAAAAACGAATAAAGAAGAAAGAGGAGGAAAAAAAAAGGAGTCTGCAATATGTTGCTTTTTGGTTGGGCTAGCCCACTAGCTCAATGGTGGATTTGATCTAACTAATAATTTGGCCTACTCAACCACCATTTCGTTGCCTCAATTTAGCGCCAGTGACACATCCAAATGTCATTAATTTAGAGCACTACCGAACATATCTAAATATGGGACTAATTCATAAGATAGATGAAATAGCATTGAGGTTTTTTATTAGTATATAATGGGAGGGCAAATCGCATACAGTCATAGTTGAAGGAAATTCCTAGAATCAAGGCATCTGATAGATTTCTTATAGTTGTTTTGCTCTAGCTTGCATGCAATTCTTTTAGGCATCTGGTTTAAAAAATGAAGGGTCATGATGAGAATATTTAAAAGTACTAGGCACAATTGAGAATATTTAAAAGAATCAAGTTTTCAATTTTCCCTTATTCCATCCTTCTCTACTATTAAAAAGAGGACCTCATCATTTTCTCTAGACAATCAAAATCTAATATGCACCCATTTTCCAGAATTGGACCTTGGAGGATCTAATACTCCTTCCATGGGTCCATTAAAGGCCATTTTTAGTTCAAAAGGTTTCATGCATATATA
>JAOXJJ010000069.1:7273329-7299917 GCA_025769935.1 Phoenix roebelenii
ACTAACAAGGAGATGTCTCTTTACCTTATTTTGATTAGAATAAAGACTTTGGCTAGGACTCAATGCCTTCACATTTCCATGTGAAAGCTTTAGTATTAGGTTCCTTGATCATAATGAAAGACTATAGCATAACTTACCATAACTATAATTGTGGGAAAGAACACTATGTGACCTAAAAATAGAATTTCGCTGATGACTACAGGCATATATAGCAACAGTTGATGATATTTGTCTCACCAAGGTATTTGATAAATTTGAATATCAAGCCAAAGATTCTCAAAGTATTAATTTCTAATTAGTTTAAGGAAATTTACACGAAAAATGCAGCTAAAAGCTTAAATCTTCCGTTCACTAAATCTGACTTAATTATTCAGCGTTCAGATTTAATAAAAAGTTTTCCGTACCCAAATCCATTATATTTGCTAGGCAAACATTCATAATTAGCGAAATTGAATTTGTGTTTTCTTACCTTATTTCCTCAGAAAAAATTCCTATGCTAGCTCTTAATAGTTACATCGTATTCTAATGTTTAGGATAGTAGAAGGGGAAAAAAAGGATGCTTTAACTAAGATCAGAAGCTAACAAATGACAGTTCTCTGATTTTCATTATTGCAAGAGTTCATCCTTCTTCCATTCATTTGGTTCAGTGCATATAATATCGTACTGATAAATGCTTGCATTCCAGTTCAGATGTAATCTACTTTTAGCAACAATGAGGATAGATTTGGAAGAGGTTAACATTGTCAAAACTTTTGTTTCTAGCAGGAAAGAATATAGTTGTTAAATTAGAGCATAAATAAATAACTTCTTTTAAGGACTTTAAGCTATGTTTGATTTCCTTTTTAACAAAAAAAGTACAATGGTATTTTGATAATGCTATCAAGACCACCCTTTCAGTAAATGATGATCTTGCATGACATTATAAGTTATAGTCTGAGAATTACTAAATCCTCTGCTATTTTAATGTTTATATCGTTTTCCAGCTATTTTTTGTTTGTGTTTTGGTTCTTCAAAATTGAAAATTTTCAATGACTAATGAGCAAGATGGTTGCGGTTTGCTTGCTTAGATGTATTCTTCCACTTGTCCAACAGGACACAACGGTACCATAAATGGACAAGGTCAAGCATGGTGGACAAAATATCTCAAAAGACTTCTCAACAACACTAGAGGGCCTCTTGTGCAGATCATGTGGTCCAAAGACATAATTATTTCAAACATAACTCTGCGCAATTCTCCTTTCTGGACGCTCCATCCCTTCGACTGCAAGAATGTAACTGTCACAAATGTTACCATCTTGGCTCCTGTTACTGGAGCTCCAAACACAGATGGAATAGATCCAGGTAAATGTGCATTTTAAGGCTTTAACACCTTTATTTTTCTCAATATGATGCAAGCAGCCATTTGCAGAGCTTGACGCGTATATTTGGTTTCTTGGAAGTTTTGGAAATCAGGCATATGCTTGTACATCTAGTTTACGCTATTATATACTTAGTTTTTCTTGAAGGTTCTTAAAATTGGTTTGGTAAGTTGACAGAATATGAGCCCACGCCAGGATGCTGTCTTCTTGTCAACCAAACATTATTCAATTCCGCTCCCGCCCGTCCCCCTTCTTTTCCCTTTTCTACGATGCATGCTTTGCTAGCTTCTCTGATTCATGTTTGGAGAAAACCCATTACATTGATAACTTGTATATCTACTATTTGATGGATAAATTTAGTTCACACAGTTTAGGAATTCTTTGATAGCTTTTTCTTTCTCTATCTGTTCAGTCTATCAAGTCCTTATTGCTGCTCATGGTATATGCAGATTCATGTGAGGATATGGTGATAGAGAACTGTTACATAAGCGTAGGTGACGATGGAATAGCCATAAAGAGTGGTTGGGATCAGTATGGAATTGCATATGGGCGTCCATCTACCAACATTTTGATCCGCAATCTCACTGTTCGCTCTGTGGTGAGGTGAGCCTCTTTTTTTGGGATTATTTTGCATCGTTTTACACATTAGGCTTTTTATGTATTCATGATTGTTTAGTTGCAAATTGGATAGCATGATTTATCTAGGCTTCTTGATGATTCTGCACCTGTAACCTTGTATCCTTTAGTTGAAAGTGCGGATTAGAATTTTGAAGAAGGAACTGGAGTCCCAAAACTTGAACAAGCAATGGAAAACTTCCAGTCAATCAGCTGCTGAAAGTGCTGATGATTACTGTTTGAAGATGGACTTGGAGTCTGAAAACTTTAAACTTTCTGTGCTTGGATGTAATATCAAAGACATGGTCTTTAAAAGTTTTAGAGCTCCTTCACTCCAGATTGCATATCCCAAACCTCACCAAGTCCACAACTCCGTCACCTGAAGTCCAGATTGTCCATGGCTTTGAAATTTTTCAATGAAGTTTGTGAATTTCATAAACCATTTAGGAATCAAGGTCTAATTCACAGAATCATTCAACTGGTTGTCATCTCATGATTTATTGATAATTTTTTGCAAAAGACACAGACTAATGTGCATATTTTTTCATACACAATTTACCATCTATATGTAGTCCATCACTCATTTCTTATACCATTCACCATTTTTACATTATCTCCTTGTATTGTTGCTAGCATCTTCAATCTTGAAGACTCTTCTTCAAGTTCCTCTGGTGAATTAGCGGTATAGCCACATGGCTACTTTTCTTAGGCATAATTCAGGGATCGACATTTTCCACATCAGCCCTGACTCGACAAACAAATTTATCCCATCCACCTCTCCGTTTTTTTTTTTGATAAAGAAAATAAAGAAATCACCATGTTTTACCTTCTCAATGCAGTTTTCTTCATAACTGACTGCTGGCAGACGCACTGCATGTCATGTGGGTTGTAGGGCAGGATTGTTGCCCCCTGAATTGAAATACCTCCTTGTACAATTTGGTTGCAAATTTCAACCTGTTTTTTTGGGCGGTTTTTCCAGCAGTTTCCAATATACCTAATGCGAGGGCAGTAGAAGACCTTATCCATTCTTATTATGTGAGAAGCAGCAGTAAATGCCATTCAGTTTGGTTATCAAGACCTAATTTGGAGTTTCACTGTTGCATTTCCAACTGCTGTTTTAAGAAATTAAAGATTTTTTTCTGCTGAACTTATGGATCTATTGCATTAGAATTTCAGCCACTTCCTACTCTAAATTAGACTATTTTTATTGCACAGTGCTGGAGTATCAATAGGCAGTGAGATGTCTGGAGGAGTTTCAAATGTTACCGTGGAAAACCTTAATGTCTGGGAGTCAAGGCGGGGCATCAGAATAAAGACTGCCCCTGGGAGGGGGGGCTACATCCGCAACATATCCTACCACAACGTGACCCTTGATAATGTCCGTGTTGGCATCGTGATTAAGACTGACTATAATGAGCACCCTGATAAAGGCTTTGATCCCTGGGCTGTTCCCCCTATCGAGAACATATCCTTCAGTCAGATTCACGGACAGGGAGTCCGTGTCCCAGTTCGGATCCATGGCAGTGAGGACATCCCAATCAAGCGTGTCAGCTTCCGTAACATGTCAGTGGGTATAACTTACAAGAAGAAGCACATCTTCCAGTGCTCGTTTGTTCAGGGACGTGTGATTGGGTCCATCTTCCCTGCACCATGTGAGAACCTCGACGTTTATGATGAGCAGGGGCAGCTGGTGAGGCGATCGGTGTCACAAAACAGCACCGACGTTGACTATGATATTTGAAAAAAATTGTCAAGCATCTACAGCCAAGTTTTAGTTCTCCCCCTTGTTTTTGTTTTCCCTTTTCTGGAGGGCTTGTACATACAGAGTTCTCATCGGTTATTTATATTTTTGGAATGACAAGAAATATGCATGGTCATTTCATGGTCTTGCAGCAGGTTGTTCTCTGCCCTCAAAATTCTTGAATAGTTAATTTTATAGATGATATTCACAGCAGAGAACTTACAGGATTTGAAGCTGAAATTTGGAAGTGCAGGAGAGATTCTCTTATTCCTTGTATTTGTATTTCCTCCAACCAATGAAAGGATACCTGGTTGTATCATAGTTTCAATTTGCAAATGGCAAGTACTTCAATAGTATAGCTGTTTTTGTGCTGCTCTAATGGTCGTGAACATAATATATAAAATGCCTGATGTAGCAGTATATGTTAAGCAACTGGAATTTGACAGTATGATAATTGTAAAGTATGAAGTAGAAGTCTGAATATTGGCATTCAGTTGTGAACTTAATGTCCAAAACTTAAAACTGTAAAATAAGTGCATATTTAGCCCTTTCTAAGCTGTCATGTAATTATACATAAAAAGGCTGCAATAATAGTTTTTGAGAAAAATGATACTTTTTTTTGGCTTCATAATTGTTTATAATGATCAACATAACATTTATGACAGTTCTATCAACAGTTGTTGCTCATATTGTGATCCAGTCCCTCTGTCCTCTTGATCATTTGACAAATTTTAAATTTTCAGCTTTTTACCAGGACAATCGGAATCCTGGAGTTATATTTGAAGAAGTAATACAATTGTTCATGCTGCTGGCATAAATGATTTGAAGATGATCAATTAACTTCTCCATATGTTATTGAGTACAGCATTTGTTTTTTCAAAATTGGAGAATTTTTTTTACAAATTTACAGTTTGAAGATCAAAAGATTAAATTTGCAAGACAGCCGAAAATTAAGTGCTTGGCATGGAATTTACTATTTTACTAGCATCGATAATTTTTAAATGCTTTACACATGCTATGGGGGCTATCTAAGTAGCATGCTAATCCATTGTCGTGCAACTAGCCCCTCTTAATTCCTTGTTTGCCCTTTTTAATAATGACTTGTGGACTTGAAAATTAACAATGAGTTAAGGATCACAGCATATCCTGCACTAGGACTAAAAATTGGATCCAGGGATGTTTTGAATACCACTGCAGCTACTTTACCCATTTGCATATCAGATAAAACTATCACAATCAGAAACCTGCGCGTTTCTGTTTGTTTAATCCGAGGCCTTTGGAATGTTCATTGCTTCTATTTTGATTGGATGACTGATGTTAACTCATAACCCTAAAATCTCATCCCAGCTATGGTTTTGTGAATCACTATTTTCCAAATATTCCTTCTAGGGATTGATTCAAGTAAACAAACATTTCTAAACTTTTCTTCCTGACTATATATGGATAACTAGAGGTGGGTATTGGGCCGGGCCGCCCATGGCCCGGCATGAAGCGGGCTGTGCCCGCTTGCTATAGTAACGGGCCGTGCTAGGCACGGCTCATAAAAGGAGGTTGGGCTGGATTAAGGATTTTTGGTCCGCGGGCTGAGCCCGGCACGGCCCATAAGGGCCTGGGCTGGCACTATTCGTGGGCCAAGCACGGCACGACCCACGGGCAAGCCCTTCTCCTTTAAACCCTCATGGCTAAATCCTAACCCACCAGTCCCATTCTATAAAACTCTGAACCCGTAGCTCTAATTCCGAATAGGGTCCTGGTCCGCTTGAGCCGAACCCCAACCCATTTGTCCGCATGCCAAAGACCGGAACCCGAACCGGACCGTGCGCAGCCCTCACCCTGAACTGGACCAATCCGAAGAAAATGTCCCGCCCCATGGGCTGGCATGGCCCGATGCCCATCTTTATAGATGACCTTGAGATGTTATGGTTTGTAATCCACTGCACTAAGCCATGACCTTTCATACAATATGCCGAGCTAATTATATCAGCAAAACCTAATTAGCTGTATATTGGAAAAATGAGAATAGCACCAACATCCGTTTCTCTTTGGAACATCTCGGGAAATAACTGAGAGCCAAAATTGCTAGGGCTAAGGGACAGTTGGTCTTTTATGACCTGAGCGTTAGTTCAATGGTTTATGGTTGTACCCCTTCAGTCATAAATGGTAGGTCCAAGTTCAAGTATTGAGTGATGTTATTCCTCAAGAATTTGTTCCAAATGGGGAGCATTATAAATGCAGGAGGGAATTCTTAGATGAGACCCCTTCCTAGCCTATTATAAAAGGCGAAAAAAAAGAAGGAGCCTTTTGGCTACGTTGTGTAATAAGTATTAGACGAGGGTATATTTTTAGTAGGCTAAAAACATGAAAAGATGAATTCAAGCTACCGCGAAGCTAAGCCATCAAAATTTTTACCTATCATTGCTGTCATTCTCTAATATAATGTATGTTATAATATCATAATATAATTATTCTAATGATTTCAAAATCTACAATGATATTTCAATCATCATTTTCTGTTACGATAGAAAATAATAAATGCTATAATTATCATTATGTTAAATGAAAAATTCTTCAGAATGTCTATTCCATACACAAGAAAAGTTTAGCGAGCCCATTTTTATAACTCTATAATTAACCAAGTTTTGATATTTAGCAATAAATTCTACAAGTGCATCGATCCTCAGATGCCACACGATAAGAGGATTGTTCATGAGAACTCCATATCATTCCTCATTGTATATTTAAATAATTTCAATTCAAGTAATTTTGGACCGTTATAACCGTTATGACCGTTAACGGTTTTATAAAATGGCCGTTATGATATCATAACGGCATCATTGACGCCTTGGTCCCGAGTGTGGACTGAGCAGCCCAGCCGAGGCACGTGACCCTCCACCTCCCTCTAATTCTTACTGCAGTTCTTCTCCTCTCTCTCTCTCTCGCCCTCCCTTTTTTTCGTGCGTAGAGAAGGGCATGGGTTCGCCGAAGATGAAGGCTTCAGAGATCGCAGCTCTATTGGATCTGAAGCCCCACCCTGATGGAGGCTTCTACTTGGAGACGTTCAGAGACTTCTCCGTCACTCTCCCCAAATCTCAGCTCCCACGCCATTGTAAGCGCATTTCACTTAGATATTATCTGCTATAAGCTTGAAAAATCCTATAAAAACTTGTTTTTTTAGCCATAAATTGATCGATATTTTGATTTTTCTTTGGATCCTCTCTACCTCATCATTTGTAATGGAACTTTCTCCTCAATTTGACCTTTTTATTGCTGTTTGTCGCTATTTTAGACGGTGGATTCGGTAAAGTTTTGATCTTGTCATTGGGGGTATTATCCGAGTACTCATGTGGGTATTCTTGATTCGTTCCATCGTTTTATTGGATTTTGATCGGTGTTAAATATGGTCGATTTGTTAGAATGGATGAAATTTCTTTGATTCATCACTTCTTTCTTGGTAATCTAAGCTTATTCTTTGATTGCTGGTAGAGATTCTCTATTTTGATGGGTTGGAAACTCCTGATTATAGTGGGGCTTGGACAATTTGAAATAAGGGTTAGGGTTAGGAACAATGCATTAGTAGTTCCTCTTTAGTTAAAATCTACATATTCTAATTTGTTATTGATATTAGAATACAATCCAAAAAATGAAATTACCTCAGCCATCTCTAAGCAACCACCTTTTGATTTAGATATTAGCAGCATAATACTAAATAGTGCAGGGTTGTTTAGCCAAATTTTGTCATAATAGTTGGATAATGCACTGTTTGTATCTCAAATTAATTCGGTGAGTGAAATTGAACGCAGACTCTATTTGAGTAGCCATATCTCTTTGGAGACTTTGTTTTTGTTTTCTCCTTCACAAATATTACTTTCTTGAGGTTGATACTATGTTGGTCATTTCAATGAGATGCTGATATGTACTGGTGTCGGACCTCGGTGGTACCATCTAATACAGACTGATACAGATAAGCACTGCTGATATGCTACTAATATAGTGGTTGAGACTAATTGATATTTTAATCACCAGATATTAAAATCATTGGATAAAATGGTAGTTAATCTCCTTATTACATTGGCTGATAGAGTGATATATCGATACTGGTACATTTGATGTCTCCATACTTCAAACCAAACAAAAAGAAAGAAACAAGAAGAAGAAGAAAGAAAGAACTTCTGTAAGACAAATTTCTTCATTCAACTTGGTATGAGTCACCTACCAAGATCGCCAAGATATTGGAGTGTGAAAAACTCTGGCTGACACCCACTCTCAGAAATAATTATACTATGAAATAAGTTCTGATTCAGCTGGCAGTGAAAGCGAATTAACTGTTAATAGGAACAAGTCGTGAAGGAGGATTCATGAAGTTGAAACCACGCTGTTGGGGAAACTTTTACTTATTATTTGGGTATTGTTAGTCTCCTTGAAGCATTACACCCTCTAACTTGAGGCTTTTGTAGACCAGGTGGATCGTCCTGTGAGCTCAGCCATCTACTTCTTGCTGCCATCAGGAGGCATTGCTCACCTCCATCGCATCCCTTGTTCTGAAACCTGGCACTATTATATGGGAGAGCCTCTCACGGTTAGAAAACTAATTCTAGCAGCTATAATGTAGACTGCATTATTTAAACATATCCTGTGCTTTTTCTTGTAATACCAACCTTTTTTTCTTTGCTTTGTGTCATTCTTCTGATCTCAACCTCAACCAGGTGTTTGAGCTACTTGATGATGGCAAGATCAAGCTGACAGTCGTCGGACTGGACCTAGAAGCCGGCCAGCGCCCGCAGTACACAGTACCGCCAAATGTGTGGTTTGGTGCATTCCCAACTTTGGATGCTGAATCCTTTGCATCAGATGGCAGCGCTCTTGCCAAAGCTCCAAACAGGGACCCTGAGCTGCATTATTCTCTGGTTGGTGTCACCTGTGCCCCTGCGTTCCAGTTCGAGGACAATGAGCTAGCCACTCTTGCTGAGCTCAAGGCTCTTGCTCCCAACGTCGAACCCTTCCTCAACTACCTCATCCCTTCCAAACCCTAGTCAAATGAGCAAAGTAAGCTTGTTTTCTTCCTTGTTACAATACAGTTTGGGTGTTATGTGGCTGCAACTGTTTGATGAAATTTGAACATTTTTCCTCTGAGCTACATACCTTGCCTGTGAAATAACAAGTTGGTTAAGAATCTTCAGCTGCAGTAGTGGAATGTGTGGTCTATGTGCCAATGGAAATAAATTACTATTTAACATACTGGGCTGCTGCCTAGTTTCTGCACACAAATGGAGGAACTGAGGAAGTTCCATGTGTGAAAGTTTCAAGTATTTGACACAAAATTACCAAGGTAATTTTACCAGATGAGTATTCCCTCCACCAAAATAAAATAAGAATAAGAGTAAGTGGAAAAAAAGATTTAATACCCTTACCATAATTTTAAAAAAAATAGAAAAAGAGGTTTTGCTATGTACAGATTGAGCTATTAAACAAATATTGTTTACAGTAATTATACATGCAGCATCTCCATATTAGAACTTATTAAGGCTCGTTTCGCATCAGAAATGAGAGAAGCTCCAATGAGAAATTATTGGAAGTAAAAAAATGCTTCTAAGATGCAGATGGTCTTTGTAACAACTCGCTATTGATTTACCATTGATTAAGTTTCGAAATATTATTATGGCACAGAGTTTCCAAGTCACATGATAGGGTAGCACATACCGTGATACGCCTTCATTTCAATCATAATTTGTGTATGCAGAACAATACAACCTTGGTACTGGATAATAAATACATCTATGGATTTCCAATTGGTTTCATTTTCCTATAGAAATTACTTGTTGAGATGAAATATGCAACTCATTGTGCTCCAATTTGCCCGGCCAGAGTCTTATGTTTAGCCTACTTACTACAATATATGCCAACTTTTACACAATACTATCATTAATATAAATAAGTTCATAGCTTCCTTTACAAATTAGCTAAAAGAGAATTCTTAACTTTGTCTAGGGATATTTTGTAATAGGATCAAGAATCAGGTTAAACTAAGTTTCTAGAGATGCACCTTCTGTCCTTAAAAGTGGTCCCAAAATGAAAAGTATCCTTCTGTCAAATTGAAAGATTTTTCATTTCAATCATATGCAAAATGGTACTAATTCCTCCACTTGTGGGTAGCATCCATGCACAGAATTCCTTCCATTTGTCATGAAAGTAAATTGGCTGCCATCTGAGTCAGGCTGACGCCCACCAATTAAAAAACAAGGGCAGAAGAGGACATGTTGGAGAGTATGCAATGAGATAACATGGGTCTATAGATACTCAACCTATCTGAAGATTGGAATAACAAAGTCTTTTTTTTGTAAAGGATGATTATATCAGCAAAGTTCAGGGATAATCTCAGCTTCTTTTTATCTTCCTCCCTCTTCTTTTAGTGGTCTTTCCCAAGTGAGGGATTTGGAATTGTGCACAGAAAGCACATGGTGCTTGTGTGATTCAGTCAAAGCAAAGCCAGACAAGCCTATCTCTTTCACCCACAATATTGACGCAAACTAATTCTTTCTTTTGATTCACATTTCTCTCATTTCTTTCGAAGAAAAATTACCATCATAAATTTGCCGTATATTGATCTTGAAGTGAAGAAATACATGCTCTCTAACATTCGATGGAATACTGCAAATTTGTAAGATGAGAAGTCAGTAGATCGAAGAAACCCTATATCGAATACTTTTAAGTTCTAGTTATCCTTCATTGATGAAGGCGAGACCTACACTCCAAGTTTATAGCACAACCATCAATAAATTTCACCATCCATACAAGCTGATGTGTTTCCATGCTAGAACTCCACATATACAATGTGTGCTGCAAAAGCTAGGTATCTAGAATTTCGGACTTATACAACGTATGCTACAAAAGCATTTTTTGGAGTATAGAAATGTGATTTTTTGATTGAATAATAAAAAATATACTTCATTTGCCACTTTGATATGCTTCCTTCTATGAAGAGGAAAGGAAAGAGTAAAAAATGAAAATCTAATTTAAACTCCAACATGTGTTGGAACTGAAAGCTTTTACACTAGTAGATGAAGTGTCATTAATTTTATTGATTAATGGCTCCCCATCGCAGTTTTTTGTGTCATCGGTAGGGTTGAGGCAGGGATGCCTCCCGTCACCACTGTTATTTATTATCTGTGCAGACTCTTTGTCACGAGCTCTTCGGCATGCATCGGTGAAATAGGAGGTGGAGGCATATAGACCGGCGGAAGGCCTGACTCAGATATCGCACTTGCTCTTCATGGATGATTGTTTGCTTCTGGCCCATTTGACGAGGTGTTCAGCTCAGACCATTCGCAGGATTATGGGGGTTTATTGTGGGGTATCAGGCCAGTAGGTGAATCTGACGAAGTCTGCCATTTCTTTCAGCCTGAAGATTGACCTTGGTACAAGGGCCGCAGTCATCCGCATATTGGGCATAGGAGAGTAGGAGGGGACTTTGCACTACCTTGGTGTGCCGATTACTGGCCAACGACTTTGCAGGGGTGAGTGCTCATCCATGGAGTTGAGTCTCAGGCGACGATTGGAGGGTTGGCAGGCGGGCATCTTGTCTATGATTGGCAGGGTTAGCTAGTACGGTCAATTTTGAGCTCCCTTCCTCTTTATCTGATAGCTCACACCATTGTACCCATAGCAGCTCTACGGTGCTTGGAGAGACTGCTCAGGAGGTTCATTTGGGGGTAGAGGGGTGACAGAGGAGGCGTCCACCTTCTAGCCTGGGAGACTATATGCCAGCCGACCAGCAGGGGCAGTTTGGGGATCCACTCCTTGGTGGAGCGATGGGAGGTTCTAGCGACCAGACTGATGGTCAGGTTTCTTCTTGAGCCGGAGAATCTCTGGGGGAGTGCTACTGAGGGCCAAGTATGGGATCCAGCTCTTCCATCTGCTCTCCGAGTGGGACAGGGCTCCTCCTTCATCTAGCGAGAGATCTGTGCTTGCGCCCTGGTGGTATCAGCGGCGATCAAGTGGGAGATTGGGAATGGGCAGACGGTTAGAGTCGTGGAGGACCGGTGGCTCTCTAAGGTCCCATTGCAGAGTTGGCCCACCATGTGCGACCAGGGAGAGCTAGAGGGCTGTAGAGTCTGTGATCTTTTCATTCCAGGGGAGTAGAGGTGGAATGAGGACATCGTCAGATCGATGTTTAGGGAGCCGCTGGCGAAGCGGGTCCTGTCTGTACAGATACCCACAGGAGTGACAGCGGACATGAGGGTCTGGAGCATGACCTGGAGATTAGTGGTGCGAGCCCGTGATGTCTTTGGGTTGCTTGGGAGGCCTTCGGCGCGACAGTTGGATTGCGGATGGATCTGAAGGTTGCATATCCACCTTCGCGTTGCTTTGTTCATTTGAAAAGTGGCGTGGGGTTTTTTGTCCACCAGAGGTATGTTGGTCAAGCGGGGAGTGCGGATTCCTTCAGACTACGTGGCATGCCTAGAGGTGGACGAGTCGATCTACCATGTCCTATTCGAGTGCCCGCGTGCTAGTCGGATTTGGGAGTGTGCCTCGGCCCACCCCAACCATCGGCAGAGATGGTCGTCTATATAGAACTTTATGGGTTTTCTAGAGGACTCAGTGGGTCTTGAGTGCGAGGAGGGGGGAATGAGCTGCCTACCTGGCTTACCATAGTTGGTTGGATAGGAATGCCCGGATCTTTGAAGATGGCAGCTTTCACCTGAGGGTAGTGGCGAACCTAGCTCTTCTGCATGCTGCAAAGTTTCTCGGCACTTCGAAGGTTTCGCTTGTTGGGCTCGCTGGGGAAATCTAGGGCACTCATTCTGCTACTACAGCATCCAGGTCCATTCTTGTCTCTTGGGTGCCCCCATCTCTTGGCTTTTTCAAGGTAAACTTCGACGACAGTGTGAATGAGGGAAGGAGCTGCGGAGGTGTGAGATTTGTTATCAGACTATGATGCCAGACTTGTGGCAGCAGGGGGCGACGGATTTTTGACACGCTCGTGGTGTGCGCCAAGCTCCGTGCAGCATAGGAGGGGGTCTCCTATGCATGACGGGTGCTGGACGTGGAGTGTATACTTTTGAAGGAGAACTCGGCTACAGTTATCGAGTGGATCACGGGGCAAGGATGCACGTCTGGGGTGTGGCCGCTGCTCCATGATATTCGTTGCTTTCTGAGGGAGTATGGGTCTCACTTAGTTACACATACTTATCGAGAGGCAAACAGTGCTGCGAATTGGGTTGCCTCCTTTGTTGCTCGTCACTCAGGAGGTTTCATCTAGGGGAATCACGAGTCTATGCCGGAGAATTTTCGTAACTTGTTATTTTTTGATCTTATTGGCCGCATTCACATCCGTCGGGTGTGAACCGCCATTGTAAAAAAAAAAAAAAAAAAAAAATCTCATTCATCTTTGATGTGTATTTGACCATCTATCCCGTTCCAGGTAAGTCTGAAATTCACACGTCATGTACTTAATGGGACCCGCAGGCACGCGCGTTTTTTGGCCGAACGGGGAATGTTGTGATAGCTATCGGTCAGAAGCTTCGTCATTGCATGGTTAGCCTTACTCCGTGATGCGACAAGTCATCTTTGTGGGGCCCAAAAATCCTAGCCCTACAGGAGGATGGCATCTCATGAAGAACATTAAGAACCAAGTTTAACTGCATCTTGATGAAAGAGACAGGCATGGTTAACCTTACTCATAAAGAAGATTAAGAAAATAGATCAAGCTAGAATTGAAGTTTCAAATTTAACTGCATCTTGATGATTTTGCTCTGCTGTAATATAATATAGTTTGGTTGGATCACATTACATTAGGTTTAATTAGATTGAGTTTAGACAGAAGTTTAGTCCGACGTAAGTCAATTAGTTGGGATGGACTAGTTTAAAGTAGGTTAAATTTTCTTCAGCTCAAAAATATATAAATTGAGTTAAGACGATGGAAATCGCAGTTATTAATCCTCAAAGTGTAACTTCAGCTTCCATTTCTAAAATGTCCACTTTAGTTCAGCTTCTCTGGCAATATATTGAGTAATTAGTTATCTTGCTTGTTGTTTATCTTTTTTTTTTCAAATGATAATACTATGTGTTGCATGGTCAATATCATTATGAAATGGTGATGAAATTAATGATGGATGAGATATTTTGAGAGGCAATTAATTCGACCTTTTGTAGCAAATAATATGATGAGTGATGACCCTCTTTCTATTACTTTGGTGGTAAACGAGAAGTTATTGGAAGCACGAGGATACATTACAAGCACAACAATTATGGCCTTCTACTTCTTTGTTTTGTCCCTTTTTTTTTATCGATATATATATATATATATATGCAGTAGGTTAGCAGCCTAGTAATTATTTGACTCGGTCTGAATAGCACGTTGATAATAATGTCAGCATGTTGTTTATAAATTATGTGTCACAAGAGCTAATCCCAGACAGGTTGCAATTTTTCCTATTCGAAATATATATACTAATCAAAGTTGGTGTGATTAGGTTAGGGCTAGGTCAAACTTTAGCTAGATCCTTTCATATTAAATTTGAGAGTAGGACTTTTACTTGAGGTGAGGGCAATAGGATGCCTAATCTTTGAGGTTTTTTTTTTTTGCTAAAAGAAAGAGGAAGGGAGGAGCCCACCCCCGCATAGCAGCCCTCACTGGGCCCCCACCCTGTCAGAAGATTGTTCGATGCGGGCAGAAATGACCGTGTGTTGGGCACCACGGCCGGTTTTACTCATATCCTCCCCATCCGTGGGTCTGGCTCGAATACCCTCTGGACTTCGGCACGAACCCTCCATGTGAGTACATCACACCTGGTACCACCGAGACTACCAGCGGACCAGTAGCCCTTCCAAACCCCGTATCTAAGTTGGGAGCATCCGGTCTCCATAATTTAATCGATATCCGTGCGTTTCGAACTCGGAACCACTTGATTGGAAGTAAGACCCCTTCTACTGAGCTACCACCTCAGTAGCACCTTTGAGTCTTTGCAAAACGTTAATTCAAACCTTACTAATTAGAATACGATAAAACCTTCAATTCTGCCACCATTTTAGGTACATTTTTGTCGAGACTGTGAGCTTAGGTGGCCGAGTTAGGCCCAATTTTAATGGAATCATAATCGGTTGGACCACATTTGAAAAGTAGCCAACTAAGATTAGGTATACACGTGTCAGCAGCATAATGAGCCTCAACCCAAATTTCAAGTGAGCCCTATATAGAGAGCCATGCAGGGGATCCCATTTGGGGAGAGTCATGGTCAAACCAGGACAACCGCCCCCGACCAGCCAGTCCCCCATAGTTTGAAGCCCACGTCCGGGCACATCGATCGGACGGCTGTCATGTCAAATTCCAATCATCCGATCTGGACCGTCTGATGACGACCCAGCGACTGGTAGACGCCCGAACATCGCGGTACAGAGTCCCGGGTGAAACGTCGCTTTTTGACGGCAGCCAGCATTTTTCACGTGAACTATTGCGGATGCCGACGCCAGACCGCTTATTTCTCCCAAATAATTCTAAAATATCTTTGGATCTATTATTAATATTGTAATATTTAGCAATACTATAAAATTAACAATATTATGATATAAAGAATATTTATTAGTAATTATATTAAATAAATAATATCATTAAATTATACTAATATATTAATATTTATATTAATATGCGGTCTATCAAGTTGTTTCATTTCCTAAGGATTTACCTAGATTTATCTTAACACATGAATCAAACTAATTATTCTTAATAGGAATTGATTTTTTAGGTTTCGTTTCTCATATTCCTAATTTCTTTTCTAGCCAACCAAACATATCCTAAGTATTTAGTTGGATCACAAGAAAGTTGCCTCCAATTGATCATAGATTATCCAAACACAATTTTGACATTCAAGATGATGGGATGGAATGATTCAAAATTTGAAAATTTTAAAATTCATCAAAAATTCTAAAATAATTTGAATAACAAAGAATAATACAAGATTATAAAACTAAAAAAAAGCAAGAATGAGTCAAAAATAGGCAGAAGGGGGACAAAAATATTAAATAACAGCGAAAGAAAATCACTTCTAGTAACAATATATAATAGTATAATACATAAAAATTGTTAAATTAGTCATAAATAATTCATGAATGAGTCATAAAACTCGGAGAATCCTCCACTCGAGAGAAAAAGCAAGGATAATTCAAAAAGTTTTCAATAATTCAGAGAATATTATATTTATGATGCAAGACGCGATCGAGATAGCTGGACTTACGTATTCTTACATCGGTCAAATTTAATCCGCTGGCTCAATCCCCCGAACGTGACAAGTATATTTGAACAAATACATGTAATATCTTGTATGAGAAAGACATGCCATCATATTCAACATTTTTTAAAGCAATGGTGATAGTGATCATCACTACAACCACAACTACTGGTATAATGAAGTCAAGCCATAATTCACAATCAAAGTAATAGCTAAGATTATACCACACTGCATTGAAAGGATGACAAGGCGATGCCATTGGTCCAACCAAATGACACTAACGAGCACCATCACGTACAAAGAAGCACGTAAACGCTATTCCTTGGCAAGCAACTGTAGCACGGCATCAATCAAGATGGCAAGAATTTTAAATTCCATGTAAACACGCACGAGGTCGATAACTCTAGCTTCTTTCCTTTCCTCATCCCCTTTCTTTTTCCTTCTCTTTTGTCCGCTCAAAAGGCACGTGCTTTTGAGCTCATCCTTTACCTTCTTCCTCTCTCTCTTGGGAGCACAAGGGCCATAAAGATGAGCCAAGAAGCTCAGAAAAGAGACCAAAGGAATTGAGGAGAAACAAAGGGATAAGAAGAGGAAAGGAAGGAAAGGAGGAGGACAAAGGAGAGGAGAAAGAGAAGAAAGGAAGAGAATAAAAAGAGAGCAAAAGGTGGAGAGGAGGAGGGAAGGGAAGAAGAGAGAGAGAAAGGATGGCGGATATGAGAGGGAAGAGAGGAGAGAAAACAGGGGAGAAATCCAACTTCTCCGTCACCTGCAGCCGGCTGAGCAGGTACTTGAAGGAGAAAGGCAGCTTCGGCGATATCGGCCTCGGCGTCGCCCCTCGGCCTCTTGAACAAGCTAAAGGTCAGATTTTTACCTGAGCTTTTCTTCTTCTTCTTCTCCTTTGCTCCTCTGGGTTTTTTTTTTTTTTTAAGCCTACCTTCTTTCCCCTGGAAAGAAATAGAGTTGAGACCTGTTTTATGGGGAGTTCTGTGGACTTGTTGTTTTGTTTTCTTGGAATCAAAGAGATAGATTTGGTGGATTGGATCTGAGAGTTTTAATTTTTTTCTCAAAATATTTTTTTTATTAAAAACATTTATTTTTTCCTTTGATGAATTTAAAAATGATGGAAGAAAATGTGGTGGAATCTAAGTATTGTATAATTTCTTTTTTTGTAATTAAAGAGATAGATTTTCTAGATTCAACCTTAGATTTTTTTTTCCCCTTTCCCTGTCAAAATATCTAGAAACCATTATTTTTTCACTTTAACCAAATTTAAGTATTTTTATTTTTATTTTTTCATTTCATGCTGTATTTTTTTCATGTTTTATTATCCAACTCCTGTACCGATATTCCTCCCTTTTTTTTCCTTTTTTTCCAATTTTGATTTCTCAAGTTTTAAATATTCATTTGCATGCTCGACTCATTTATTGTCATTAAATTCAGTTAGAATCTTCTAAAACTTTAAATAATTATAATTTTTAATCGATTATTTTCTTTTCCATTTCAGGAATAATTCAGGCGCCCACCACCATGAGCCTGATGCCGGGAGTTGCTGTATCGGCAGAAGGCCATGCCCAAAACGGCTCCGACCAACCTTCTCCAAAATCTATGGAGCTTTTTCCCCAGCATGCCGGCTTTGACTCCCTTGCTGTCTCGGCTAAGAAGGAATCCAGCGTGATCTCCCATAATAAGTATGCTGTCTTCTGATTCCTCATTCGAAACCAAAAAAAAAAAAACAAGAGAGAGAGAGAGAGAGAGAGAGAGAGAGAGAGAGAAGTTAAAACAAGACCTTGTTCTCTCCCAAGTTTAATTCTCATGCCCTAATTTGTTTTATGTAGGGAGCCGGAGAAGAATCAATTGACAATTTTCTACGCTGGAAAAGTATTGGTTTTGGACAATTTTCCAGCAGAAAAGGTTGGGGATTTGATGCAGATGGCAAGCAAGGAGAGCTTGGCTACTAGGAATTTGGGTTTTACCACCCCATCCTCAACTACAGCAGCCAGACTTGAGTTTTCTCACCAACATAGTTCTAATATTGCATGCAACTCCGGCAGCCAAACTTTGATGCTTCAAGATAGCATGCCAAAACCTGCCCAAGCCAATGCTTCAGGTAACAATTCTTTTACAATCATTTTCTACTAATTAAAGTTAAGTTCTTCAAATGTTTCATAACTAGCTCGCAACCTAGCATGATGCGTTAGTTCTATAGTATCTTGTTAGATCTACTCATGGTCAGAGACTTTAATACGACTCATAATGATATATGTTTTTCTTATTGAACGACAGATATGCCCATCGCAAGAAAGAACTCCCTCCATAGATTTCTTGAGAAGAGAAAGGATCGGTGAGTATTTCATGCATGCACAGTGCTCATATCATGTGGAAAATTCTTATGAGGGAAGACTAATGATTATTTTGAGAATAATTGGAGAAGACTTATGGTTGTCAACTTTTTTTCAGGATTAGCACCAAAGCGCCGTACCAAGTGAATGCTTCCTCTCCGGCGGCAGCAGAAGCAACCAAGCCAGAGCATAGCAAGTCCTGGCTTAATTTGGGTCGAGCAGCTTCAAAGCCAGAGCAGAGCTCTGAGTCGAAGGGGTCAAAGATAGGAGATGTTGTTCAAATCTCTGAAGCAAAGTACTATCTGACTTAAATTCAGTCGTTGCTCTGTTGCTTATAAGAAGAAATGGGATGGATGTACTGACTGCAATATAGAGAGAAATGAAGGACAAATAAATTGATGATGGCAATCATATGTATAAATGTTTGTCAACTTATATTATTGGATTTGCATTTTCTTCTCTCTCTCTCTCTCTCTCACACACACACACACATACAGAGAGAGTCTTCATTTGCTCATAATAAAGTTATTATCAGACTAATTAGCTTGGTGCATAATTAAGTAGTCTCTTGAAGCACCTACATATATTGAACAGGAAACAATAATTGTTGTTTACTTGGAGTAATTAGAACAGCCACCAAGTTGGTTTGACAAAGACTATCTCTACTGTATAATTCGAACTTTTGTCTCCCATATCGTCGCCGATTTACATTAGATAATTGATTAAAAGAATATCAACTGCATGAATGGCTGCTCCAATTCATGCACGTCATAGGGGAAGAGAGAGCATATTGGCTCTACGATATGCTTATGTTTGTATGTTCTAATCTTTCATAAATACATATACCCCATCTTTAATAAAAGTTAAATCTGTCGAAAGATCATATCGAAAGATACATATTTCCACAATGAAGCGAGAATTGATTACCGTCGCATTTGGAAGGGCCACCAGTGTCCATGAATCACCATTAATGTTATAGCCGAAGTTTGGTAGAAATTGCAGGGCCTCTATCCATCAATCCCAATTGCTTGTTTTGATTGAAGTTAGGTAGCTAGCATGGAAGATGGTCACAATCAGCTATATATGGCATATGGTATGGAAACCAACATCATCCATCAATCACCATTGCCATTGCTGTCGAAGATCTAGCTCGTAAAGATTACAGGACTGTTTTGTTGCTCACCAACCCGGAAGGCTTCTTTTTGATTGAAAGCTTGGTCCTTGGCCTTGAAGACACATTCTTACCGTTAATACTCTGGTCACTTTGGCAATTTTTTTTTTCTAAGATGAGTAGATTATACCTGACGAGTACGGATATACCCAATAAAATCAAAAAACAAAATACCTCGGAGTGCCAATGGCGACTCCCCATCTCCAGCCCACAGGGTACTACTGGAGTGACTGGCTACATAATTAGCCATCCAGTCCGCAACCCTATTAGCTTTACGAAAAACATACTTGGCTTGGAAGATCCCTCTGTCCCTCACCATTGCCTAGATATCTCGAAGCAAAAGATGAGTTCGGCAATATCTTTGCCTATGACTTATTCCAATGATATCATGTGAAGGATTCCCCACCTTTACTTCAGAATTTTGGCCGGACCACAAATTTTTCTAAGTCCATTCTCGCATGGTTCTGCAACTTGGCAACATCGCTTCTGCAATGTAGCTCGAGTTGGCGGTCTCTACATTCTCATGTTGATACGCAAGCTTTAGGTTAGACACTAATCTTTAAATATCCACATTTTTGTTGGTGACTTGTTAATAGGCTTGGTCATGACTCACACTTTATTACTATTTTAGAAGACTCGATAATATGTTTATTACATTGGCTTAGAAGCACGACATATGACGTATTAGTCGGCGACCATCGGATTACCTTTTATTTTTACAAGTCTCATATGTCAAACATTGAGGTCTTTGTGCATGTTAAATATAGCAAGTTGAGCTTAAAGTAATAATGTGATGGTATTATTAGGTTTGCTTGTATGTTTATGCGCTTGCTTTAAAATTAAATATTATGATTGCCTAGCATACTAATCCAAGAACATATTGTTCTCGACCGAAAACATATCGGAAAAGTCATTCTAAACTTTTGTAACAAATATGAAGAACTGGTTTGGCTAATGAAGACCTTATATTTGATGACTTTACCATAAACATGCAACTTCTTGGAACTTTCATGCAATTCTCTTTGAAAGTGATCAAGGAAGAGTTTTAATTTGATTGATCATCTTATAATCTAACATCATCATCCTTAATTGCAAGCCATACCGGCATTAACGTGAATGCTCATCTACCGACATTAACATGTATATCCTCTAAGACATCCTAATTATAGATTGCTGTGAATCAAATTTAAGTTTAAAGTTTAATCTGCTGAATTTCGATACATAACTAAATTTGAGACTCGAAAAATTACTAATTTGTGGTTTTAAATTAAAAATAAGTAACCAAGAAGAGGTTGCAATCAAGTTTGCCGCTGAAAAGTAGAAGCACGTGTAGAACGAGACCGCGAAGTGGCTTAAAAAAAAACCCGTGTCGGCAAATGGTTTTGCGAGGAAAAACCCATGTCGGCAAATGGTTTTGTCCAGGCAAAAAAAAATAAACCGGCAGGGACGTGAACGGGGAAATGTGACTTTAATTTAGAACACGACGAAAACCACCTTCTCACGTTGTTCACTCCGGTCAGAGCTATTGCACCTGCCGACGTGGTGCAGTTTGGGACCATGCATGGGCGATGGCTTAGCGGTTGGAGGCGCACCGCTGTCCATTCTTTAATGCATGTCCTTGTGGTGTGACTGGTGGAGCCCACAGCAAAGGAATTGACGCCATGGCCGTATGAACCAGGGTGAGCTAGTTGTACCCATAGAATAACAAAAAGAATGAAGATTTAGGTGGGCCACCAACTTAGGCAAGTGTAGCACTCATCGTTTGGTTCGCGGAGAAAAATGTGAGCGAAAAGTAGGGGAAAAAGTATGGTCAACGAAAAATAATAAGATGTTTCTTATTTGGTTGTAGTTTTTTAAAAAAAAATAAAAAAATTATATTTTTATGGAAATATGGTTTTTATGTTTCATGAAAAAAAAATTTCAATGAGAAACATAGAAAAGTTATTTTTCCATGAGACGGAAATTACTCTATTTTTATTTTTTCCTAAAAAATCTCTTCAGCATTAAAGAAATATTAAAAAAGGCATTAAAGATCTAATTTTTATTAAGGATATAATAGGAATTATACATAACTTTACCAAAAAAATGGATGGTCAACCAGATATAAGTACTTTGGAAATCTGTCACTTTTCTATAGTTAACCAAACATGCCAAAAATACTTTCCTAGACATCCTCTTCCTAAGAATCTGTTTCCCAAGAATTATATTCTTAAGAAGAAAAATGCTTCCCGCGAACCAAACAAGCCATGAGTGTTTTTTTTAGTATATTTGGGGAGGTGGCGGAAAAGTGAGAAGATTTGGAGGGTCACTCTTTCATGTGATTGGGAAATCATATATGCACTATAAATTTAATTTAATATTTGCTTCTCTCGATAACTGATTATAGAAACGATATGAGATGATTGAAATAGTGATACATGGCTATGTTGGTGTATCCGGTGCAGAATATAATTTTTTCTCTAAAACAACCTATTGATTTTTAAGATAAGGATAAGAGATGAATTTTTTATGATTTTTTTTAGAAATATATAATTAATTTTAAATAAATTAGAATATAGTTTGCATTGTGTTTGCACAAAATATTGGTTTTTTCATATATAATTAATGATATTTTTTAGTATATATCAGGTTTTGGTATTGGGAATGTCATCTGGTGGAGACATAAAAATACTCCTCTCTTTGAGTCATTATATGGAATTATGGGATTAGGGATATGCTCCTAATTAGCAGCTGCTGGTCCACAAAAGTATTTGGATGAATGGTCGAACGAGCTAATTAACGTTGCATATGCAAAAGCTTGAGTGGAAGTGGATGTTTCTTGCCCTTGGACGCCGGGGATTGGCATCACCAAGAAGGGGAAAAAATAGGTTGCCTTAAGGAAGGTGACTCCAATACTTGAGGCCAATCACTATGGTTCGGTCTTAAGTATTGAAAATATTTTACCCAAAACTGTTATATTTTTATTTTATAGAAGTATTATAAAGAAATAATCTACTAGAATAAAATTAGAAAATTGAAAAGAGTTTGCCTAGATCGAGGCGTGTGATATACACTGCTCTAAAAATGTAATTCGGTTCTAACGTGCATGTAATAGCCCGTGGGCCTGATTGGCCTAGGCTGGCCTAGAGGGTTGCTCAGCATGTGCTTGGCACATGAGATAGGGGAGAAAGACTACCAATGGGAGTCTTCTTCCTCCTCGAATCTAACAAGGAAAGGGGTGTTTGAGGGCACCTAGAACTCTGACAAGCCTAGCTGATTTCATCTACATAAGGCCCTTCTTCTCCTCCATTGAATCCCATCTCAAATCTCTCGAAGAAAGCCACCAATCCCAAGCTCTTCCTCCGAGTTCTCCTTCAGTTTACATCGAAAAGGAGTCGCCGGATCTTCGCCGGACTGAGATAGGACCCAAACCGCTTTCCTTCTCTTCTTATTCTGGTCTTCTAGCCATAATTGCCATTTAATTTAGACCGACGAATTGCCGGAAAATTGTCCGAAATAGGAGTACCCTATTTTGGTTTCTTTCTTTCGTGCTTGCTGCTACCAGCTACCGAATATGGCCCAGGTTGCGGTTGCCTGTGGCCGCCGTCGAGCGGGGGCCTAGGCCACCATGGCTGCCACCTCTTTGACTTGTAGGAAAAAAGGGGGAATGGGAACGAGAAGATGAACTTCCCCATTCATGAAGAGAGAAGAGAGAGGTTTCTCTCTTCTTTCCTCTTCTCTCTTTTCTCTCTCCTCTCTCTATTCTCTCTTTAGTTTCTCTTTCTTCCTTCTTCCTCTTTTTCACTCTCTTGGTATCTTTTCTCTCTACTTGACTCGGGCAAATAAGAACTTGGGGGACCTAATGATGGCCCCCTGGTGGACACTGGTGGCGGTCTAGGTTACCAGTCCATTGTTTGATTCTTTTTTGATAATCGAGTTTGATTCTGTAGGGAAAGAGTTATCTGTGCAAGAAAGTTCTAATCGGAATACTCTGCACCCCATCTTGTAGATCGGGAAAGGGGTTAGTGATTGCTGTGTTTATAAAATCAATCTTTGGTAGAAGTAAGAAGTCTTATACACAATTATCTTTATAGATAAATATATAGATAATATATATTTTGAAATTTTGAAATTTGCATTATTTTTTGTATGATTGCTTAATGATTTTTGACATGTATATTTTGTTAATATATAGACATATCAAATATTGGTGATTATGGCTGCTTGGATTATGATTTTGGTTGTTAGAATATAATGCTGATTATTTTAGAATTTGAGCATGAAATATAATATAAAATTATATTTTCTCTAATATGGATGAAATTGAATGATTTGACTGATGAACAAAAGAATTTGGACTAGACATATTATGAATTGCCTGTCACGGGCCGAATCGTGACACATTGGTTTGCCATTGTGCGTTGAAGGGCAATTATCTTGATTGCTACTGCGGGCTAAAATGCAGTTATCTTTGTTTGCTACTTTAGGCCGAAGCACAAATATTCTAGTTTGCTACTATGGCCTGAAGCGCAGTTATTTTGGATTTTCACTACGGATCGAAGCGTAGTTACATTAGTATGCCACCACAGACTAAAGCGTGGATATTTTGGTTTGCTACTACAGGTCGAAGCACAATTATATTGGTTTGCTACCGCAGGCTAAAGCCCAGATATTTTGGTTTGCTATCATGGATTGAAGCATGGAATTATAGTTTGCTAGTCACGGCCGATGCGTGGCTATTAATAGTCTAAATCAGAAAGATAATGATTGATCGAAAATCTAGATAAAAATGGAAGATTAAATATATAACACTATTGTATGAAAATAAATATTTTCTAAAATGGATTATATGTTTGATGATATACATTTATAGATGAATATCTATATAGATTTTATCGAACTATGTTGAATAATCAGTACGAGGTTTTATGATTTTGGTTTGTATTTTGATGACATTTGTAGTTAATCCTTATTTTAAATATACTATATTTATATCGGTATGAGTGTGTGAAATTTTTACTGGATTGTTAAGCTCACACCACCTCTTCTTTTCTTCCTTCAGAGTCGCACGATGTGTAGCTTCAGATGAGTTGGCCATGGAGTTTGAACATCAGATTTATAAGTTAGTTTATTTTTTTTTGATACCTAAGAATATTTGAAAATCTTGTAATTGAACCAGTTGGATTATTTGAATATGATGAATTTATTTATTTAGATTATTCAGCTATTCATCGTTGAGTTAATACGTATTTGTTCATCCTAAGCCTTGCATGATTTCTAGGGCCTCGCTTTAAGGCTCATGTGGTCGTGTCATGTAGCCAACTCAGATAATGAGTTCGAGGGATGATAGTGCAGGTCTGCAGCGATCTCGTCCCCAAGGTACAATAACTTGGCTCAGTCTAATCCTCCTCTAACGAGCACGATCGCTAGGGAGGCTTGGCTCAATCGACTCCTTCATATGCCCAGATGAAAAAAAAACTTGAAAAAGACTTAGAAGAAGAGAAAGAAAAAGAGAGAAAAATTCTCTATCTCGTCTTGGAAAACAAAGAAGTAATAATATTGATTGAGTAATCCGATACACTAGATCCAGAGTCTATTTATAAACTCTGTCCAATGCTGTTGCATTTTTGAGGTACGCAATATTTCGAAAATATCGCATCCCTACAGAAACTGGAACTAGCATTCTTTTTCGAAGAGTCGCAACTCTTATAAAAGAAGTGTCTGAAGAAAAGAATAAGTATTTGAAAGTTTTTACCCTATCTAAAATTTAGATTACAAGGCTGGTTTATTTATTTTTTAAAAAAATAATTTTTTTTAAGTTAAAACTCCATCATGAAGATGGTTGCAATGTGGAAGAAGATGGTGAAAACACAAACGTATTCCGCCGTTATGTCAGATGGAATTTGAATCTGCCTACTTTTGTTACTGCAGAGGAGAAGAGCATCAGGGCTTGATAGTTTTCAGCCATTATTATTCTTTAAAGCATTTCGGACTGCTATTAGAGCAGATATTGCGGCTGCAATGGAGGTTTTCTTTAGTCAGGGCTGTATGCCAGCATCTTGGAAGGCAACCTTTGTTGCTTTAATTCCAAAAATGGAGAACCTGATGGAACCAACGGACTGCTGACATTAAGGCTTATGGAAGCTTTCATCCATGAAGGAAGCATTACTGAAAATACTATGACGGTAGAAGAGGTTATGCATTCAGTAAAATATGGATAAAAGAAAAGAGATTGTTTTTGGTGCAAAATACATAATTGGAACAAAAATTTAATAGAAGCTTTTTTTTTTTTCTGTTTGGTGACACCACTAATCAAGCTGAGATGCAGAAATCTCACTCTTTTTAAAGAGATTCAAGCTCTTCGAAGTTGACAAAGCCTACAACAGTCTGGCTGAATCATTGTGCTTAGAACTGTAAGAAAATATAAAAATATATAAATAAATCTACCTCATCATATCAACTTAAATTTTTGGGACAAGTGGTGATTTCAACATGGTATTAGAGCAAAGATTTTGAGTTTAAACTTCATCTCCGCACTCTTTTACTCTATTGTTAAAAATTTCATAAGTTGGGCTCACCTATTAAAAGGGGTCATGTTTCGATATGAAACTCGTCCCCTTTCGATCTCGGATTGATGAGATCTTTATCCTGGTTCCCAATTTTCTTCTCTATATTTCTCTATGTGAGATAAATTACTTTGCTTCCATTCAATCCGTCTTGAGTTTGAACTCCGTCTCCGCACTCTTTAACCCTATTATTAAAAATTTTACATGTTGGGCTCACCTATTAAAAAAGAAGTCCGGCTCACATGTGAGGGGAGTATAAGAAAATATAAAAATATATAGATAAATCTACCTCATCGTATCAGCTTAAGTTTTTAGGATAATTGGTGATTTCAACAAGAACCAACTTTGCTTGAGTTTGAGTCCAAAGCTCTGCCAAAAGAGCACCTTTCTTCGACTAGAGAACTCTCAAGTTTGTTGGCATGTGGAATGAAGATGTTTCCTTTTTTTTTTTCTTGCCTTCCCAAATTAATATGGTCCATTATTAGCCACAATAATGGGCAAGTGATAAATATCTATTATAGAAAATAGAAATAGATAGGGCCATTAGCACCATTCCTATCCGTTAATAGTCCCACACCCCCCCCCCGCCCCCCACCCC
>JAOXJJ010000069.1:7300017-7353224 GCA_025769935.1 Phoenix roebelenii
CCCCCCCCCCCCCCCCCCAATCTCAAATTTATTAACAAATTATTCTCATTTTAATATTAAAATATACCAATAAAGATGATTAAGATAGATATGGAGCAAGCATCGGATTCAAATGGATTTATCCTTCTGCTATGGTTGCCCACTTTGGGTTTTTTAATAGATTGATTGGATTGAAGGATGTATCAAAAACCCTGCTTTCTCTTTTCTTATTAATGGATCTCCTTCCTACATCTTGGTTCACTTTAAAATATTGGCCTTACGCACCATTTCTGTTTATTATCTGTGCTGATATGCTTTCTAGATTGCTGCATGATGCTGTTAGTGGTAGGAATCTTCATGTTTATTAGCCGTAGAATGGAGGGTCCCTTTGCTGCTCTCAGCCAGGCCCAAATGTCAACATTGGTGATGTCCCATCCATGTGTGCTTCAGCCCATAAACTCCATTCTTGCTGTTCATAGTAAACATGGGACTTGGAAGTATTTGGGCACCCCTCCTTCAAGTGATGGACTCAAACTGGCTGATCTTAATGAACTGTTTGATAAGGTGAATGGAAGGTTGGCAGCTTGGAAGTATACCCTTTTATCGCAGATGGGTAGGATTGTTTGATTCAATCTGTTCTTCCATTCCAGCACTCTTGTTGAGTAATTTTGCAGTTCTTGACAACTTGGAGAAATTGTTTAGAAATTTTTTCTGAGGACATGATTCTAACCATGGGAAGTTGGCACCGAGTTTTATGAGAGTAGATCTGTTGACCAAAGATTATAAGCGGCTTGGGTCTGTTCGAGCTTAGAATTAGGGGACAAGAATTTATGGCTAAAGCTGCTGCTCGGTCGATCTCGAAGCCTGATTTTCTGTGGGAAATCCTGCTTTCGATAAAATATAATGATGCCGAACCGATTCCGGGAACAATGGCTACAGTGGCGACAATACTGGAAAATCAAGAGATAGAGGAGAAGGAAGAAGAAGAAGAGAGGCCGTAGAAGGGAGGAGGAAGATAACGTAGGGGAAGGGATTTCTTAATCATTCATTAAAAACTCTAATTATGAAATAGTCCCCTACATATAAGGCCAAATAAACACAATTAACAATAAACCCCTCTACATAAAGATAATTCCTAATAACCCACAGATAACACAAATAAACCCTAAAATGCAAATAACCCCAAACATCAAATAAATGCAAATAAGCCCAGACATAAAATAATAAAATAACATGCACATAAAATGGTAGTTGTCTAGCTGATGTCCCCATCATATAACTTCCAAGATATGCAAAAGTTGTTACCGCTAGGAATCAGTTTGGGTAAGGTGCCGAGTTGGTTGGGCTACTGAAGTGCTCAGACCATGCATCCCAACAAAATCGGATGAACGGATCCACCATTTTTTGTAATCGATCATGCATCCCGAAAATCACATGCAGGCATTTCACCTACGCATCTAGCTCGTTCATCGTATGATTATGGAAATCATTCTCAATTGTGGCCGAGATGTCCCTAGTTGGGGAAAGAGTTTGAAATTTGATGGACTCTCTGCACGTCTCTAGGGTCGGCCGTATAGCGGGCTTTTACTGGTTGACCAAAGATTTTATGGTGATCTCTCATTGGTTGGTCTGCCACATCGGCTATAGCTGGTTCCAAGGCATATCAGAACTCATATAGTAAAGAGAGAAATAAGTCAGCGATTTAAAGGCAAATTTGTGAATCGGCATGCTACGTTCAAGATGATTTAAACTGGCCAATTGAAAATGGCAATGATACTAATTTCCTTTGTGATATTTGGTGTCTGGGTTTGTAAACCAGGATAGAAGCTAGGATGCTCAGAATTCACAAGAAGATTTGGGTCAGGAACTGGCAGGCGAAGTTCTTAATATTCCTATACCAAAAAGGCGATTGGCAGGATAGAAAAGTCTTGGGGGATTAATGATAGTTCCAAGTTAAAATCTCGGGATGTAATGAGGAAGAGAAGGCTCACTCAGAACTTTGAGGGATATTAGGACTTATATAGATTGGCAGAGGAAACTACTTTATGTTCCTCAAGAGTAACTGTTTTGGTTGAAGGTTCTGTGGGTGAAATAATTCTGATGCAGTGTGGCCTCATGAACCGGGATTCAGCCTTTTGTGCTATTTGCCCGGATCAATGCGGGCGCTAGATTCTCATCATTGGCATAATTGGCTAACTATTTGATGGAGCCGCATGGTGTGGAAGAGGATAAGGATGTCTGCTTTGGGATGCTGAGAACAGAAGGATTCTAGTAATAGGGCCACTGGTGATCTTTACACTTTAAATTGGAGTTTTCTTAAAGCCAAGATGAAGGGGACTTCCATTGATGAACCATGGTGATGGATTACTGCTTGCTCGTCTTCGAGCTTTACTACTTATTCTTCTTTGATGCTTAGTAGGCTCTCGGATATCAAATGCCTCTTCTTTTTCATTGGCAGAGTTAAGTGCTGCATGGAAAGGTTTCATGGCAGCTTAATTACTATCATGTCCATGCAAGGTGAATTTGGCCCGAGGGCGATTCTGCTACTATAGTTGACTGAATCAACAAGCCACTTGAAGCAGAACAACACTGGGACCTTAATTCTTAGATATGTCATGAAGTTGGCTGATTCGCTAGCTTGGTTTAGATCCTATCATGTCCTCTCAGAAGCTAACTGGCCAGCTAATTTGTTAGCGAATCTGCACACGAATGAAGAAGGCATACCATGTCGGCGATCTTCTTCCTTCTGAACTTGTTTCTATCTTTATTGCTGATTCCATAGGTTGTGTTTTTGGTAGGTCTTTGATTTGCTGGTGTATCTCGCATCACACTTATCAAAAATTGAAGATTTATTACTCATCGATAGTTTGGTTTAGGTTTCATGGTTTTGCTTGTGGTTGTCATCTCTTTGCCCTTTTGCGTGGCTTTCTTCTCTCTATTGTTTGGCTCTTCAAAGAACCAATAGTGTATTGATCAAGAGGCTTAGGAGAAGTATCTGTCTCCATTAAAGAATTGAAGTTTTCCACAGGGTTTGGGTCTTGGTCTTACCTACTACGAACTATGAACAATATATCAACTAATGTTCGCATATAAATTTATAAATGATCTTAATAGAGACAGCCCGACCTGTGTTCTTGTGTCAACTTTATGGAATGCTCCTTGTACTGCATTAAGTTGCACATAGTTCACAACCTAGAGAAATGGACATAAGAGGTGGTTAATGTGGTATCTTACATTTGGAAACAGTCTTGAAGGGTTCAATTAATTATCTTCTGTTTTTCTTTCCCTCTGATTCCAGATATTGATTTGTAATAGTGTTTTGGCTGTGTTAAGTTTCATCAATATTATGACTCATTGCTCAACAACTCAAGTTCTTGAATCAAATTAAGTATGTGGTTCTAAAGTTGCTTATAAACACTTGCGATGTTGAAGGGATTGCGTTATTGCAACATTACTTTAAAAAATGTGGAAGGAATTATAAATGTGTTTAGTGAGAAGAACTCTACATCCTGGACCTCCCTCCAAAAAATTCACCACTTTGTAGATTTTCACATGTACTTTGCTTATGTATGTATGCATTTGTTTGTTTGTTTATTTATTTATTTTGGTATAAGAGACCTGTAGGAAATATACAGCAACTAGAGTTTGCTCTTTAAAAAATATCAATGACCTCCTGTGCCTTGATAAAGTGGGTTGGTAGTCCGGCTTTCTAGTACAACTATTTGAAGATTTTATCAGCTTGGCAACTTGCTGCTGCTTGTGCTTTATGTCGAACTATGTCCCCACCTTAATTTCTTGTTCTCTTACACTTGGAGCTACGTTTCTATGTCCTCCTTTTGGTTACAAGATCACTTAGTTACAATCATTTAGTGGGTCAACAAGGCTGCAGATAGACAGAAACATTTCATACCACTCTATATTATTTGGCTAGTGGCTGCACAGGTTCCAGGTTATCCCTGTTGATGCGAGTGCTCTTAAAATGTTGAAAGTTATTTATCTAGGTCCAACTTTTCTTTCTTAGAACATGAAATATTTAAGGGACGGGAAAAAAAATATTTTGGTCCCCAAGTTGTGAGACAAAATTGGCAGGCCCTACAAACTTCAGAGTTTGTAGAGAAAAACTTGATTTTAGTTTCCTAGTCGAAGATAAGATAACTAACAACTCCTCCTTACTAGCTTCATAGGAAGTCCATGAAGCCTGTAGATTTCAGTTTATTTGACATTAGATTTAGACGTGAGAAATAAACATGATTTTTTTAAAAAAAAACTAATATCTAATTGATAGTTTTGGTTCTATAAATAAAATTATTAGAGAAACAAAAAAAAAATAGAGAGAGAAAATCTGCATTTCTTGTTTTCTTCTTCTTTTTGTTTTTTTTTTCTTTTTGCTCTTGTGGCATCCACCTCCCAATTGTGCATGTTCTTTTCCTTTTCCTTTTTCTGATGTGCAGAGGCACGGAGGAAAAAAAAAGTACATAAGCAAAGGAGGGTGAGTTAATTTTTCTATTATCTTCCAATATGTTTAGCTTGAAGTTTCCAAGTCCTTCCAGATTAATCAAGTAAAATATATTGATAAATCCTTGTTTGAAACTTAAGTTATTTATAAGCTCCTAAATTGCAAAGGTCATATGAAGCTAGCATGGTTTGCCAACTTCATGACTTATTGGAATTTAGAGTGAAAGTATTAATTGTCAGCAAATCCACAATTGATTCATAAATTACCTATTATTCCTTAATTCACAAGTTTATATGAAGCCAATAGAATGTACTTACTTCATTTTAGTTAAAATTAGAGTTTGACATATGCCATGCTTTGAAGATGATATGCCTTAGCTTCTAAATAGTGCAATACATATATTGAGTTACAGTTATTTATAATTTTATGATATTTTAAATTGCTTTCAACTCTTTAATTACAATATTTATATAAAGTAGAGGTTGTCGACTTTATTTTATATATGAAATTAGTATTTAGTATGTGCGATGTGTCATAATAGAAAGGAAGTAAAAATGAGAGAGATTGGAAAAGGATGCTTGAAGAGTTGGAAAAGGACTAGATATTAAACCCACATTTAATATCTAGTCCTTTGAATTTGACTACCATTTGGTAGTTACCCCTTCACATATGTTAGTTTTTTAAAACTCTTTAACATATGATTAGTTTGATCTACACATGAAAATATCATCAAAATCAAGAATCTTAGGATGATGTCGAGAACTTTTTTTTTTTCTTGATAGAAATTGGCTGGCCCTGGCCTATCTATCCTTATATTCAAATTTTTTGAAGAACGAATCAATTGTTTGGAAATGTTTCAAAAAATTTCCAACTCAAAGCAATAAAAATGAAATTTTCCTAAAGTGCCAATTAAGCATGAATAAGAGAGAGAGAATCTCTGTCACTAAATACTGAGATTTAGCAATATTTTGAATCTTTTCATTCCTTTAGAGGTATCTCTCGATACATACATCTTGATTGTTGCGAGAACAAAGTAATTGAACCCTATCGCCGCCGGATTCAAAAATGCTGACGAGCGGCCAGAGAATCCCTCAGCTGCAAAAATTTGGCAACAGATCCCCCAACTCCCCTTAAAAGAATAAAAGAATTATTTTAATCCCTTCCAAAAAAAATCAATAATTATTTTAAATAAATAAATAAATAAATAAATAAGAGTGTTAGAAAATATAAAATATATAAATAAATCTATGCCATCTTTTGAGCTTAAGCTTTTAGAAAAAGTTGTGATTTTAACATGGTATTAAAGTAAAAATTCTGAGTTCGAATTACTCTTTAATCTAACTATTAAAAAATTTGACATATGAGGCTCGCCTATTAAGAAAAGTCAGATCCACATGTGAGGAGTGTTAGAAAAGGAAAAGTGGTGGTTTTAACAGATCGTAAGAGAATTTCTCAGAAGCTCCACAAAAACGAATTCGCGCAGAAACCTACTCCCCCATCATCCGGCGGCGCCGTCGCCGGCGGGAAGAAACCATAAGAGAAGTCATCCATTGCCGCCTCCGCCGCAGCTTGCGGGAAATCCATCCCGACTCCATCCGGCGACGACAGCATGTCCATGAACGACCAGTCGAGCACGTCCTCGCTCTCCTCCGTGAGAGCGTCCGACGTCTCCGACGGCGACATCTTCGGCCCCGGTTCGTCTGCGGCGTTGGCGGCGGCATCAGAGTCGGCTTTGTGGACGTGGCGGGCGGCGAGGCCCTGGATCTGGCGGGGGCCGAGCGACTGGCCGCCGGCGATCCGTGGTGGCGAGTCGGGGAAGTTGAGGCGGCCCCGGCGGCCGCGGAGGCAGACGACAGCAGCGTCAAAAGCCCGCGCCGCCTTCTCCGGCGAGTCGTAAGACACCAGCCAGATCCTCTCCCGGCTGTTGGGCAGCCGGATCTCCGACACCCACCAGCCCCACTTCCGCTTCCGCACCACCCTGTACCGCCGCTCACCGGCTGCGGCGCTCCCAGCAGCGCGCTCCGTCCTCATCATATCGGCGCTGCGATGATGACACGTGTATGAATGGAGGTCGATCGTTTCCAATCTCGGCGTCCGGCGGCGTTGGAGCTGCGAACTTAGTAGCGGTGGTGCGAAATGGCGGCCGGGGGGGCGGCCAGTTATAAAGGGTCGAAGTGGAGGAGCGCGTGGTAGTGAGGGAACGAATGGGGAGTCGACGCGCGTCCGCAAGGTGGGAGGGAGGAAAGGGAAAGGGGGCAGCGGGGAGAATTGGAACACCTTAGCACGCGGGGGTTCGGAGAGCAGGAGAACGTGGGAAAAATGGCGGGGCGAAGGCGTGTGAAAGCGTGTGGCTGTCGAAGCAAGCGTGTGGGGTTCGCACGAGCTTCCTGGCCGCACGCTTTCAGAAGTGTGACGTCATGACCGACTGCGAGGTCAGAAGCAGCTTTGGCGGCCTTCGGTGTGAAGCCTGCACAGGAAAGGAGAGATTTGCGTAAGAAATTAGGCTGCAGCCTGCCATCGAGAAGTTGTCGTTGGGAAGAATAAAATGAGAAAGAATCTAGATTGCTTTAGTTTCTCCGCTTGTCAAAAAAATTTAACACATGTTTAGCTTGTGCTCAGCACATTTGCGGGTCCACCATGCTAACTTCATAAATTAATTAAAAGGACAATTATTTCAATATTATTACTATAATAATGCATCGGTAACAAAAGGTCTAAGAAAATATAATGATTGTCAATATACTCTCTCTCTCTCTATATATATATATATTTGTAGAGTGCGATTCATCTTCCTACTACCTCCACAAACTCTAACTCTAGTTTTATCTCTACGAAGTCATGGTGGCGGCCCAAGTGATTGTTATCATGACGGACTTTGATTGGTTGATCAGAGGCTTCATGCATGGTGAGCTCTTATTAGCCGGTCTACCATATCAGTTATAGCAGATTTTAAAGCGTATCAGAACTCATATGGTAAAGAGAGAAATAAGTCAGCTGTTTAAAGGCAAATTTGTGAATCGGCATGCTACGTTCAAGATGATTTTAACCAGCCAATTAGAAATGGCAATGATAGCAATTTCATTTGTAATGTTCGGTGTCTCGGTTTGTAAACCAGGATAGAAGCTGGGATGGTCAGAATTCGCATGAAGATTTGGGTCAGGAGCTGGCAAGCGAAGTTCTTAATATTCCTATACCAAAAAGGTGATTGCTAGGATAGAAAAGTCTTTGGGGATTAATGATAGTTCTAAGTTAAAATCTCGGGATGTAATGAGGAAGAGAAGGCTCACTTAGAACTTTGAGGGATATTAGAACTTGGTTTGGATGAGGAAACTACTTTATCTTCCTCGTTAACTATTTTGGTTGACGGTTTTGTGGGTGAAATAATTCTGATGCAGTGTGGCCTCATGAACCCGGATACAGCCTGTTATATTTCCCCGGATCAGTGCGGGTGCTAGATTCTCATCATTGGCATAATTGGCTAACTATTTGATGGAGTCGCATGGTGTGGAAGAGGATAAGGATGTCTGCTTTGGGATGCTGAGAACGGAAGGATTTTAGTAATAAGGCCACTGGTGATCTAGCTTTACACTTTAAATTGGAGTTTTCTCAAAGACAAGATGAAAGGGACTTCCATTGACGAACCATGGTGCTGGCTTGCTGCTTGTTCGTCTTCGAGTTCTACTACTTCTTATCCTTTGATGGTTAGTAGGCTCTTGTATATCCAATGCTTCTTCTTTTCCATTGGCAGAGTTAAGTGCTGCATGGAAAGGTTTCATGGCAGCTTAATTATTATCATGTCCATGCAAGGTGAATTTGGCTCGAGGGCGATTCTGCTACTATAATTGACTGGATTAACAAGCCACTTGAAGCATAACAACACTGCGACCCAGAAGCGGCTTAATATATTTGGGGGCCTAAGGTCGTTTTGTCTTTGAGGAGTTTCCTGTAGTGGGCTGACCAAAGTAGAACTCACAGGAGGTCTTTTTTCTTTTCATTTTGTCTTTGAGGCCTTTTCTGCGATGGACCTTTTTTGGGCTGAGGCTTTAGACGACTGCCTAAGTCACCTAAATGTTGGGCCAGCCCTATTGCGATCTTAATTCTTAGATTTGTTATGAAGTTGGCTGATTCGCTAGCTTGGTTTAGACCCTATCATGTCCTCTCAGGAGCTAACTAGCCAGCTGATTTGTTAGCGAGTCTGTGTACGAAATGAAGACTGCATACCATGTCGACGATCTTCTTCCTTCTGAACTTGTTTCTATCCTTGTTTTTGATTTCATAGGTTGTGTTTTTGGTAGGTTTTTGATTTGCTGGTGTATATATCTCCATCACACTCATCAAAATTTGAAGATTTATTAACCATCAATAGTTTAGGTTTCATGGTTTTGCTTGTGGTTGTCATCTCTTTGCCCTTTTGTATGGCTCTCTTCTCTGTTTTGTGGCTCTTCAAAGAAGCAATAGTGTATTGATCGCTCAGGAGAAGTATCTGTCACAAGAGAATACCCAAACCCTGTGGAAAACTTCAATTCTTTAATGGATGATGCCTTCATACTTGGTCTTAGCTACTACAAATTATGAACAATATATCAGCTAATGTTCGCATATAAATTTATAAATGATCTTAGTAGAGACAGCCCCACCTGTGCTCATGTTTCAACTTTATGGAATGCTCCTTGTGCTGCAGTAAGTTGCTCATAGTTCACAACCTAGAGAAATGGAAATAAGAGGTGGTTAATGATATCTTATATTTGGAAACAGTCTTGAAGGGTTCATTTAATTATCTTCTTTTCTTTCTTCTTGTTTTTTTTCCCCTTTGTTTCCAGATATTGATTTGTAATAGTGTTTTGGCTGTGTTAATTTTCATCAATATTATGACTCATTGCTCAACAACTTTAGTTCTTGAATCAAATTAAGTATGTGGTTCTAAATTTGTTTATAAAACACTTGCGATGTTGAAGGGATTTCTCCCATCCTTAGAAACTTGTGGGATTGCGTTATTGCAACACAACTTTAAAAAATGTGGAAGGAATTATAAATGTGTTTAGTGAGAAGAACTCTACATCCTGGACCTCCCTCCAAAAAATTCACCTCTTTGTAGATTTTCACATATACTATGCTTATGTATGTATGCATTTGTTTGTTTGTTTGTTTGTTTATTTTCGTATAAGAGACCTGTAGGAAATATATATACGACGACTAGAGTTTGCTCTTTAAAAAATACCAATGACCTCCTGTGCCTTGATAAAGTGGGATGGTAGTCCAGCTTTCTAGTACAACTATTTGAAGATTTTATTAGCTTGGCAAGTTGCTGCTGCTTGTGCTTTATGTTGAACTATGTTCCCACCTTAATTTCTTGTTCTCTATTGCACTTGGAGCTACATAAAGCCTGGCATGGCCTTCGAAGTACGTTTCTATGTCCTCCTTTGGGTTACAAAATCACTTAGTTACAGTCTTTTAGTGGGTCAACAAGGCTGCAGACAGGCAGAAACATTTCATACCACTCTATATTATTTGGCCAGTGGCTGCACAGGTTCCAGGCTATCCCTGTTGATGCGCTTGCTCTTAAAATGTTGAATGTTATTTATCTAGGTCTTACTGTTCTTTCTCAGAACATGAATTATTTGAGGTATGTGAAAAAAATTATTTAGGTCCCCAAGTTGTGAGACAAAATTGGCAGGCCCTATAAGCTCTAGAGTTTGTGGAGAAAAACTTGATTTTAGTTTCCTAGTTGAAGCTAAGATATCTAACAATTCCTTACAAGCTTCATAGGAAGTCCATGAAGCCTGTGGATTTCAGTTTATTTGACATTAGATTTCGATGTGCGCAATAAACATGATTTTTTAAAAAATATATTTAATTGATAGTTTTGGTTCTATTAATAAAATTATTAGAGAAGCAAAAAAAAAAAAAAAATAGAGAGGGAGAAAAGCTACATTTCTTCTTGTCTTCTTCTTCTTTTCTCTTTTTTTTTGTTCTTGTGGCATCCACCTCCCAATTGTGCATGCTCTTTAACTTCACTCTTTTTTGGTGTGCAGGGGCACGGAGGAAAAAAAGAACATAAGCAAAGGGGTGTGAATTAATTTTTCTATTATTTTCCAATAGGAGACCGTCCATAAGACTTTAGGGTCGCATGTTTGGCTTCAAGCTTCCAAGTCCTTCCAGACTTATTGAGTAAAATTTATTGATAAATCCTTGTTTGAAACTTAATCTATTTATACACTCCTAAATTGCAAGGTTCATAAGAAGCTAGCAAGGTTTGCCATCTTCACTTACGAGGAATTGGTGGATAAAGTATTAATTGCTAGCAAATCCACAGTTGAATCATAAATTACTTATTATTTCTTAATTCACAAGTTTTATATGAAGCCAATGGAATGTACTAACTTCATTTTAGTTAAAATTAGAGTTTGACATTTGCTGTGTTTTGAGGATGAACTGACTTAGCTTCTAAATAGTGTAATACATATATTGAGTTACAATTATTTATAATTTTAAAATATTTTAAAGTGCTTTCAACTCTTTAAATTATAATATTTATATAAAGTAGAGATTGTCGACTTTATTGTATATATGAAATTAGTTTTTAGTATGTGCTATGTGTCCTAATAGAAAGGAAGTAAAAATGAGAGAGATTGGAAAAGAATGCTTGAAGAGTTGGAACTTTGGGGCTGGAGATGCACCTCGGCATAATTCTTAGCTTAAAAGTGGTTATGTTGAGGAAACATTGTTTATAATCTTACTATGGGCTAGCTGCTGATTGGAATATATTGAGGAAAATTATGTTTAGATATCACAATAATTCTTCACTTGTTCATGTCCTGAAAGTTATAAGCTGAATGCATGGTTGGCATAATCTACCAACTTCATTAATATATGAAGGAAATTTATTGGAGCGGTCAGGGATATAGTGCATGTAGGCTGCTTTCGCCTAAATGATAATAGATACAATAAGTCTTAAGTTTTACAATCAACAATAAATTTATATCTAGTGTATAGTTCAATTAAACCAACATTTTCATTGAACAACTTGGTTACTCATGCAGATAACTGAAGAAAAATTTAATATCTAGTCCTTTGACTTTTGACTATCATTTGGTGGTTACCCCTTCAAATATGTTAGTTTCTTAAAACTCAGTTGGGTGCAAATAATTTGGTCTGTTTTAACTTACGATTAGTTTGATCAAGGAGTAAACATGAAATTATCATCAAAATCAAGAATCTGTGGCTGAGATCGAGAACATTTTTTTTCTTGATAGAAATTGGCTGGCCCTGGCCCATCTATCCTTCTATTCAATCTTTTTGAAGTATGAAGTCATTTTTTTTCTTGTTGCAAAAATTTTCAGACTTAAAGCAATAAAAGTGAAATCTTCCTAAAGTGGCAATTCAGCATGGATAAGAGAGAGAGAGAGAGAGAGAGAGAGAGAGAGAGAGAGAGAGAGAATCTCCATCACTAAATAGTGAGATTTAGCAATATTTTAAATCTTTTCATTCCTTCGGAAGTATATCTCCAGACATACATCTTGATTATTCCCGGATTCAAAAATGCCGGCGAGCGGCCAGAGAATCCCTCGGCTGCAAAAAATTCGCCGTCGGATCCCCCAACTCCCCCTTAAAAGAATAAAAGAATTATTTTAATCCCCTCCGAAAAAATAAAGAATTATTTTAAACGAATAAGAGATCGTAAGAGAATCCCTCAGAAGCTCCACAAAAACGAATTCGCGTCGAAACCTTCTCCCCCATTGTCCTCCGCCACATCCGGCGGCGCCGTCGCCGGCGGGAAGAAATCGTAAGAGAAGCCATCCATTGCCGCCTCCGCAACAGCTTGCGGGAAATCCATCCCGACTCCATCCGGCGAAGACAGCATGTCCATGAACGACCAGTCGAGCACGTCCTCGCTCTCCGCCGTGAGAGCGTCCGACGTCTCCGACGGCGACATCCTCGGCGCCGGTGCGTCTGCGGCATTGGCGGCGGCATCAGAGTCGGCTTTGTGGGCGTGGCGGGCGGCGAGGCCCTGGATCTGGCGGGGGCCGAGCGACTGGCCGCCGGCGATCCGTGGCGGCGAGTCGGGGAAGTTGAGGCGGCCCCGGCGGCCGCGGAGGCAGACGACAGCAGCATCGAAAGCCCGCGCCGCCTTCTCCGGCGAGTCGTAAGACCCCAGCCAGATCCTCTCCCGGCTGTTGGGTAGCCGGATCTCCGACACCCACCGGCCCCACTTCCGCTTCCGCACCCCCCTGTACCGCCGCTCGCCGGTTGCGGCGCTCCCAGCAGCGCGCTCCGTCCTCATCATATCGGCGCTGCGATGATGACACGTGTATGAATGGATGTCGATCGTTTCCAATCTCGGCGTCCGGCGGCGTTGGAGCTGCGAACTTGGTTGCGGTGGTGCGAAATGGCGGCCGGGGGGGCGGCCAGTTATAAAGGGTCGAAGTGGAGGAGCGCGTGGTAGTGAAGGAACGAATGGGGAGTCGACGCGCGTCCGCAAGGTGGGAGGGAGGAAAGGGGGCAGCGGGGAGAATTGGAGCACGTTCGCACGCGGGGGTTCGGAGAGCGGGAGAACGTGGGAAAAATGGCGGGGCGAAAGCGTGTGAAATTAATATAAAACGTGTCGCTTTCGGAGCAAGGGCGTGGCGTTCGCACGAGCTTCCTTGCCGCACGTTTTGAGGAGTGTGACGTCATGAGTGGCTGCGAAGTCAGGAGCAGCTTTGGCGGCCTTCGGTGTGAAGCCTGCACAGGAAAGGAGAGATTTACGTAAGAAATTAGGCTGCAGCCTGCCATCTAGAAGTTGTCGTTGGGAAGAATAAAATGAGAAAGAATCTAGATTGCTTTAGTTTCTCTGCTTGTCAAATAAATTTTAGACATGTTTAGCTTATGCTCAACACATTTGCGTGTCCATCATGCTAGCGTTCATAAATTAATTAAAAGGACAATTATTTCAACAATTATAGTATAAATTTTGGCTATTGATTATGATTTGCATCACTAAAAAAAAAGTCTAGAAAGATACAGCGATTGTCAGGAAGAGACTCTTATCTTCCTGCTAACTCGAGAAACCCTAGCTCTAGTTTTATCTCCACGAGGTAGTCGTGGCGGCCTAAGCGATTGTAGTCATGGCTCGATGGTCCCACATTGGTGATACTCGAGGTTTGGTGACCCTCATGGTGGCAAATATCAGTCAGCATGCGGCGGTAGCTTTGAGCTGGGTGGCTGAGGTGGTGGTGGTAGATCTGGGTTGGCAGACTCATAAAATTTTTGAGTAAAAAGAGAGATGAAGAAGAAATTACTACATGAATCAGGTCTAGTGGATAGGTCCAATAATCACTCGCCATATTATCCCTCTTGAATTTAATCTATTCAAGATCAAAACAAAGGTGAGAATTCATGCTATTCATGCTATTATCCTGCTCAATTGGTTTATAAATATTTTTAAAATAAAAAAAATTTATAGAATAATATCAATCTAGAGAGTAATTGAGGGAAAATGCAACGTGCATCTTAAGACAGATTAGATTGGAAAAAATAAAAAGAAGTCAAAGCAACCCAATCTAACCCTAAAAGCATGTGATTAGTATGGTGTGCAAGAAGTGACCGGATAGGACAAAGTTGCCACGAAGGATCACTTTGAATGGTGACACATACTTTGCCTATATTGAACACATGAAAGTGAAGAAGCAGCCATTTTGATCACTCGAGGCTACAAGCGAGTTGCGTGTATTACTTGTCCGCAATAAGGGACAATAAGCGCCCCTCACGAGTCACATCCAGTCCACCTGAAAAGGACAAAGAATGCGTCCTCGTCACAGCCTGACAGCATGCGGACCTCCCGCCCATCGGCTACGTGAAACCAGCCTCGATCCTGAAGCCACTAGGAAAAGGGGAAGAACTCGTTTGATTCGTGAGAAGCATTTTTTCTTCTAAGAATATGATTTCTGAAAAACAAATTTCTAGAAAGATGATGCTTAGGAAAGTACTTTTAGCATATTTGGTTGACCATGAAAAAGTGACAAATTTCAAAAGTGCTTATGTTTGGTTGGCCATCCACTTTCCTAGGGAAGTTATGTATAATTCATATTATATCCTTAATAAAAATTAAGTTTTTAATGTCTCTTTAATGCTTCTTTAATGCTGAAGGGACATTTTGGAAAAAAGTAAAAATGGAGTGATTCCCGCCTCATGGGAAAGTAACTTTTCCATGTTTCTCATAAAAAAAGACTTTTCCATGAAATGTGGGAATCATATTTCCATAGGAATACAACTTCCCTTTCTCTCTCCTTTGAAAACTCCAACCAAATAAGAGGCATCTTATTACTTTCCCGTTGACCGCACTTTCCTCTTCTTTTCCCGCGAACCAAACGAGCCCGAAAAGCCATCGCCACCTATGTCGATTTCGTCTCTGATTCTCTGTCCTTTCTCATTTCCATGCATATTTTTAGGCTTCAAATTTTAAGAGATCTCTATTTCCCTTTTTTATTTATTTTTTATTTAAGCTTTCTCTATCCTTCTCATTTATGTTTATTTAGATTTTTTTATCTATATAATTATCTAAAATTTATCCATTGTATAACTAATATGAGACTAAACATATATCTACATGGAGCATTTATCATATAGATGTGCAGAAGTTTGAAATTCTGCTCGTGGATGGCAAAAGAGTGATTGTGGGCGGGGTTTCTAAATATTGTTAGATTTGTTCATCCTATGGTAATTGTATCAATATAGAGGAGTGTATTCATTCCTAGGCCATGAGGTTTGCGATCTACCAGTAAAAAGGCTCTGAAAATAGGTCGACGATTACCTCGAGCTTGTTATTCATTTTTAGATTGAAGTCAGCAATATCCAACCAAATACACGTTTTTTGCATAGAAGGTTGAATCACAACAGTCAGAATACACATCGAAGACTCGTCAGGTTGGACTAAAATTAGATATGATGTTCCTTCCCTTTGTCCGGTACATTATTCTAATTGGATTTATTTTCACGACTAAAACACAACACATGGATTTAAGTATCCATGTACGGGTGTCGTTGGACTTATTTTTAGAAGTCAAAGTCTAAAATTGGACTAGAATTAATCGCATAGGATTGAATGAAGTCACAGGTTGGTTCAAACCTTTGGCAAATGTTCAAGCCTGCAGATGGTTGTTGAGAGCCCAAGTTATGGTGGCCGGTACTCTTGATAACTTCGAAGTGGGAGCTAGCCCTTGGAGTGCAAATAAGCAAAGCAGCTGATGAGCTGCTTGAGCTCGACTAAAATCCAAACTTAACTCGACTCGACTTTTATTGAGCTCGAGCAGCAAAATACTTAACTCAAAAACTCATGAGTCTGATCAAATTCGAGCTCGAATTTAAGTTTGAATATGGCTCGGCTGATATTCAAGTCAAGTTGAGTGGATCTCGAATATTGTTTCACTTCTTGAGTCACATTGCACCTCGAGCTTGCCCTCATGAAGGTTTTATTGACAAAATTTTTTTTCACTGTTTTATTTTGTTGGCACACGAATTCAACCATTTTGGTTAGATCGGTCATTCTAAATTTCAGCTCAACTATGAAGCATTCTGGCTTCTAGGGTACCTTCTTCCTACTACCTTTATAAATAATTATTGTTTGCTGACATCCTATGCCAAGTTAGATGAATTTTGATTAATCCATTCGGGATGGTGTCCCTCACGAAAGCTTCGTTAAAAGATATTTCAATTCCAGGGCACCTGCAACAGGGACCTTGCCTTTGTAGACTTCTTCAGCACCTTTTAATAAATTTGCTGAAACTTAATTAGGTCAATATATATGAATTATTCTTGGTGCTCGTCATCGGTCCCCTATTCAAGCCGAGACTCGAGAAACGTGCGCACGGGTCGTGCGGAATAGTTCCTATCCTAAGGACATCGGCTCGATCCTCCGATCCTCCTTTGTAATGCTTTCGTAGCCGTGCATGCGCGGAACAATATCGGTCTTATTTGTTCCGATCCGTCCCCCTCGCATGTTTCAAGGGCTGAAGTTTTAGTTGTTTTAGTATGGTCTCGTGCGGCCTTTTGTCGGTTTGGCCCGCTTCCAGCCGTGGGGCCCGGTCGCACAGCACATGGTTGCTCCCAAATTCTTTCGATATTGCTCGGATATGTGCATACATCGTTCCTCATTGCCTTCAGTTATTTACTACCATGGTCGCGCTACGATGTCTCTTTCTATGCTCTCACAACGAGATGGATATGAGAACGTAAGTGCGAGGGCATGCCAACTGTGTTCGAACCAAAAATTGGATGGATAAGAGTGGATCTTACTGTCTTTGACTTTCAAAAAGTTTTGTTATTAAGATGCCACCTTTCCACCGAAGGGGTTAACAACTAGAATCTATGAGTTATGAACTACGACCTAGGAATGGAAATTGCTAAGGATAACATGAAAAAAAAAACTGACAAAAAGAACTATTTATTGATTCGATAAGCGGCTGAAAGGTCTTTTCTCATAATTACAGTTTCATACTTATACATATTCTCTTTAACTGGATGGCTGTCTTCTTCCATTGCCGACTCTAGTTTCCACTGCAACAACTACTTTTTCACTCTCTTCTAACTTATTTTTATAGTCTGTTTTACCAATAATACTACTTACTACATCCTAATTTTTTTTGCAAATGCTTTCATTTCTCTCGCCTTGCTTTCAAGACTTCATTCCTTCACATAAAAAATAATTAGATTCTTAAATCACTATTTACCCCCTCCTCCATACTTATAGGCTATACTTGCTACCTCTAAAACTTGGCCTGGGCCTCGAGCAATCACTTAGCCTACTCCTTGTTACTGAGATGAATTTCTCTTTATTATTTCCTACCTCTCCTTACTGTGATCAGTTTCTCATTATTATTCTATCTTCAACAACACCACATGGCTGTCCCACTATGAGTTAGAATATTTTGTAAACAATTACACTATCAAAAATCCCATTCAGTGTTTAATGACCACTGCCATTCTCATCTTCTGTATGCTTAGGGTTACCACTGAATTAAAAACCCAGTATTATGTACCAAAAAAAAAAAAAAACCAAAAAACCAATACTAGTTCTTCCCTTTTTCTAAATGTCTCTTTTGACATCGCTTTTGTTTTCTATTTTTTTTTAAAAAAATAAAAAAGATTGAACTTAGATTGAATAGATATGTATTGTAAAAGCTTTTTATATTTAAACTATTTATAAAACTTCCAGGAACGGTACCATCAAATATCTACTACTGCTTCTCTCTCTCTCTCTCTATATATATATATATATGCTGACATGGCAGTTTGCCTGGCATTCCTGCATGCACACATTCGCAATCACCTGGGACCACCTTGCTGGCGTGGCATTGCCACGTCATCCTGACTCACCAGCACACGTGAGCGTGTAAACGCCCGGGTAAAGCAGGACACGTGTCAGACAGTTGTATGACTAGTCTCGTCTTCTTGCTAAACTGGGCATTTCAGCTGTCTCTCGCTCCCACTCTTTCAGTCCTCTACCCCCAATGAAACCCTAACAAAATCTTTAAAGCTTCCAACCAAAATTCCGTGGCTTTCTCAAATCGCCCCTTGTTTCGAAGTCTTCCCGTCGGATTTGATCCTAGTTCTAGGTTAGGGATTTCATGTTTTAAACAATTCGATTTGGTTCCGGTTAAATTTGGGGGGCAAAGATCCCCTTTTTATCCCTTCTGGTCAGTGAAGGAGAAGGGGGGGGGGGGGGGGGGGGGGGGGCGAGAATCCTAGCCACTGGATGGACCACGGGACGGCCCAATGAACGCCACCGTCTGCGGCGGAGGAAGCGGCCGTGGCGATCCCCAGATGCCGTACGGGCAGGACCAGGACCCAGAGGTCCACCACAACAGCGGCGACGATGGGTTGGAGGTGCCTCCCAGGTAAGAATCACACCATTTAATGACTACTATTACAGCCCTTTCTCTTTCTTTCTCTATGGCATGTAGTTGATTGAAGTGAGCTCGTAGTTGTGTGATGCATGTTTCTAGATTTATCTTGGGGGATTTATGAGTGCCAGAGGAAAAGGTTCAATGCCATTATAAAAGAAGCAATGAGTTCAGTAGTCATCCTGTCCCGCATCACTCTGGAAGAGAGCATTTTTTTAAAATTAGTCCATCTGTTCTTCTTCTCTTGTTTTTCTCCTTTTTGTTGGGCACACTCTTAAGCTACATCACCTTAGTTTCTAGTGGTTGATATTGTTGGATTTTGTGGTCTTTTCTGCCATTTTTTCAAGCATCTATTTGATGTCTTCTTGAGGATAAAATTATATCTCCTCTTTGGCTTTGTCACTTTGCTAATTTTCAAAAAAATTCTCAATGATAATGCAGTCTTACTTCAAAAAAATAAGAGGCAGTAAAATTTGTCCTCAGGAGTTTGCAAAATTTCTGAGTCTGCAGTTTGCGAGTGGTGTGACTATGGTTCTAACATTGAACGTAATGAACGATGGGTGGATGGAATTCTTTAGTTCATTTGCTTATAACAAAACTTCTGATTTAATCAAGCAGTACAGTATGTTGCTTGCATGGAACAGCATCAAAAGTATATTGCAGTTTTAATTGGTAAAAGTCCCTTGGTGATAATAGTTGAAGCTTGGACTCTAGTTGTGGAGACTGTGCTATGCTATGCCATCTTCATTGTACGTTGATCCTTATACTATAATTAACCTTCCTCTTGCTTCCAAATGTTATGCAAGATATCTCCCTCTATTGCAATATGCAAGTTGTTCAACTCTGATTATAGGCTGTATGTATGATTAAAACAAGTGGGATGCTCTGAGATGAGATATTTCCTTTTTTTTCCCTAGATGCCTTAACTGTGGTATTAGTGCAAAGTTTACATCACATATGCGCCGGGGCCCAGAGGGACGAAGAACACTGTGCAATGCATGTGGAATCGCATGGAAAAAGGTAATTACTTGTTTCATGGTACGCGTGTCTCTGATGATGACATCATTTTGGTTTCCTTGTATTTCTTTCCTTATATATATATATATATATATCAAGTATTGGAACGTGTACAGATGGGTTATGGTATGATATTACCTTGTCTGCTATACCAATATTGAGGTTAAATTTTGTACAAGTGGGAATCACATTTCACTGCTACCATGTCATTCTTCATGTAACAAAAAAAAAAAGGATGTTTTTCTGTATGCTTCTAGCTTCATGTGCTTGTTCATGTCGGGGCAACTAATTGAATGGTTGAACTAAGTTCCAACCGTAAAGGTCCCGGCATCTTTTTTTTTTTTTGTGAATTTTAGTGAAAAGCAAAAGCTAGTAGTTCACCGTAAGAGAGAGCAGTGAAAGAAAATCATGATGGAATCATGTAGAAGGTTGAAGCATCGCAGCTGTCCATTTGATGCTCTGATTTGAAGCTTAGTTGGACTTTTGCAAACACTTATGTTGTCTGTCATGAAGATAGCACATATGTAGACTTAACATGGCCTAACAAACTATGTGAACTGTTATATAAATATCATTAGAAAACCCTAGAAAAGTTATTTATTAAGCACTATGCAAAAAATGTTGGCTGCAACTTGCATGCATTTTTTTTTTTGACAGATGGTTGCAATTTGATCTCTACAATATGCATTCTTGCATGTAAGGTAGGTGCATGTCTGCTTATCAATGTCTATCCATAGCATATCCTTTTTCTACGATGAACTAAATACAAACCATCCATTCATTTTAGGCTCTGTACCACTTGAACAAACTTCATTTCTGTTTCTTCAGCTTTATCGATGCTAAAGTCAGTAAAATGCCTTATTGATCATGTTGTTTGATTTACTTTTTGCTTGAAATACTGCTGCTGAATGTAATATATAGTTTTTGCCTTTTTGTTCATCAAAAGAAGGTTTATCTTAAATTGTCTCAAAGAGAAGATTGAGATATTGAGTGGTCTTCTATTTAGCCTAGTTTATGCACACACACACATATATATACATTACTATGTGTGTGTGTGTGTGTGTGTGTGGATGATCATTTTAAGTGGGTTTTATTATGTGGTGTCCTGTCCATGCACTTTGATGAGATTTCTTTCTTACGCTGTTATTATATTCTGTCATCCATCAGTGATTGTAGCTATCATGCAATTGTTTTATGACTTGGTCGACAACTGATGAATAATTTTGGAATTGAACAAACAGGGAAAACAGAGAAAAGTTCTTGACTATGATGCTCCTAGTCAAGACATAGCAAATTCCAATATGGTGCCAGAAATTGATATGGAATTTGAAAGTGAAGATAGGGCATATGAATTTTACAATAGATATGCTGGGATGATAGGTTTCAGTGTACGAAAAGGTTGGTTAGATAAATCGTCTGAAAAAGTTACCAGATCAAGAACACTGGTTTGTTCAAGAGAAGGTTTCCGCAAGGAAAAAAAGGGAGCAAAGGAAGTGAAGAGACCAAGGCCAGATACTAGAATTGGTTGTCCTGCTCGTATGACCATTAAACTTACACCTACTGGTAAATATCATGTCACTGAATTTGTACCAGACCACAACCATCAGCCAGCACCCCCTTCAGCAATGCACATGCTAAGGTCTCAGAGGATAACAACTGAAGTTCAAGCTGCTGAAGCAGATTTATCAGATGATTCAGGAACAACACCAAAATCCACTAAAGAGCCTGCTGGCAGACAAGTTGGAGGTCTTCGAAATATTCGATTTCTTCCTGCAGATTATAAAATAGGTCTCCAATCAAAGCGTATGAAGTCTATGCAGACGGGAGATGCAGAAGCTGTGTTAAAATACCTACAAAGCATGCAGCTTTGTGACCGATCGTTTTTTTATGCCATACAAGTTGATGAGGATGACAAATTGACCAACATTTTCTGGGCTGATTTAAAGTCTGTGACAGATTTCAACTATTTTGGTGATGTAGTTTGTTTGGACACAACTTACAAAGCAAGTGGATATGGTAGGCCGTTTGCTCCATTCCTTGGTGTGAATCACCATAAGCAAATTATCATATTTGGTGCAGCATTGCTTTATGGCGAAACCACAGAATCTTTCAAGTGGTTGCTTGAGACGTTCAAGCTCGCAATGCATGGAAAACAACCCAAGACAATTCTGACAGACAATTCTGGGGCAATAAGTAATGCCATAGCCGAGGTGTGGCCAGGCACAAGTCACCGTCTTTGCATGTGGCAATTCTATCAAAATGCTGTTAAGCACCTAAATCATGTCTTCCAAGCTTCCAAAACTTTTGCAAAGGACTTCAGCAGATGTATTTATGATTATGAAGATGAGGAAGAGTTCTTATTAGAATGGAGAACAATGTTAGATAAGTATGATCTTAGAAACAACGAGTGGTTGACAAAGCTTTTTGACGAAAGGGAGAAGTGGGCGTTGGTATATGGCCGGCAAATATTTTGTGGTGATATGGGAAGAACTCTACAGAATGCTAACATAAATAGTGTCCTAAAGAAATATTTAAGTCCACAACTAGATCTCTTGTCATTTTTTAAACAGTATGAGAGGATGATGGATGAACATAGGTATGCAGAACTGCAAGCTGATTTTCATGCGAGTCAAAGTTTCCCAAGAATTCCTCCTTCAAAGATGTTGAGGCAAGCTGCTAACTTGTATACTCCTACAGTGTTTGAAATGTTTCGCAAGGAGTTTGAGATATTCATGGATTGTATGCTGTACAACTGTGGTGAGGTTGGAACAATATCCGAGTTTAAAATAACTGTGGGTGAGAAATCGAAAGAACACTTTGTTAGATTAGACTCATCTGATTGTTCAGTTGCTTGCAGTTGTAAAAAATTTGAGGTTGAAGGGGTTCAATGTGGTCATGTATTAAAAGTGCTTGATGTTAGAAACATTAAAGAGCTACCAGAACGTTATTTCTTGAAGAGGTGGAGGAGAGATGCTAAGACTGGGACAGAAAAGGACCCTCAGCGAGTTGCAAGTGATGACAACCCAAGGTCTCCTACGACAACCTCAATGCACACTCCTTTGTCTTCATATGCTCATCACCAAGGATTTCATGGTATGACTCAGTTTAATCAGGTAACACTCAGATACATGTCCAAGATAATAGGCTTGTTTTTCCTCAGTTTGATATTGATAGTATATTTATTATAATACAGGAATCTCCAGTTTCTGATTTACATCAACAACAATCCAATGGAAGCACTCAGTTAGGTCAGGTAGTACCATATTCAGAGCCCAATTTTTAATTTTTTTTTATACTTTCCAGTTTTGTCGAAGATCCTTGGCTAGGATATGTAATAGCCTCACAGTCAAGGAAGGCAAAACACATATACGATCTGTTTTTTTTTTTTTTTCTGAAAGTATTGATTTGAAAATTATCAATATATTGCATTGTACTTGCTGCTTTGGATTCACATCAGTTCAACACATTTTCCCAATGCTTCAGAATTTATTCAAGATATCATTTCGTTATCTTTTTGAATGTTTTGCAGGGTTACTCAACCCTGGGCATGCAATCCCAACAAGTCTTCGGTAGTTCTCAGTTGAACCGCTAGAGGAACAACCACAGTTGTTAGGACATCATCAATCTCGACAGTCGGTCAATGGTTATGCATGGCGTACTAATCTTCATCTATTTTTTAAACATCAAAACTATGACCCAGAAAATCAATTTGCTTTGCAGTTCATTCTGCCAATAGTTGCTGATCTCAATAGAATCCATATATTAGTTTGTCTGCCAAGGAGACACAACTTTCCAATTACCTAATAATATGCTTTTGGTCTGATGTTTTGTGCCTCTCCAAGTACAGGCAGATTACTCCTGTAATTCTTGTTTTTCAATGGTATAAAGCAGTGGCAATCAAATCATATGAGGTAGGAATTTTAGATGTCTAATATTAACACACTAAGCAACTCAAGGTACAGCAGAATGCCAGCAGTTAGGTTCTCAAAGGTGAAGACAGCCTGGAGCTCGACTGCTTGATAGGTGCCTAGAGTGTTGTAAGGACTTTGATTTGCTATCTCATGCATATGTCCATCCAGTGTGATTTATTGTATGTTTGGCAAGCTACATGCCATTCAGTTAGATCATGTATTAAGTAACATTACAACTCTGTTGTAGTTTGTATTCTGAGAAAGCTAGTTCTGAAAGCATGGTTGATTGTTATGCTGCAAGGTCATGCTGTGTGTTAATGAGCCTCACAAGATCACTTGTACATAAGGAACAGACCCAGTTGAGGACACTGACATATGGGAATCTGAGATTTTTGAACACATTATTAGTTGTGGATGAGTATTTTCTCCAGTATTTTTTGTCATTCATGGAGTTTTTTTTTGATGAAATCCTCTTTTTCCTGTACATGCCATCTCCTTGCAGCGAAACAAATCTTCAAAGAGAACATGCGCATAGAATCCATGCATGTTGGATTCGTTGCGAAGCCCGGCCCATAGTGAAGCCTATCTAAGCACGGGCAAGGTCCATTGACCGGCCTGGCAGGGGTCGGGCCCTGTGGCCCAGCCTGGGAGGAAGATCAGGGCCCAAATGCTTGCACCTAAAACTATCTCGGCAGAGCCCCTATTTGCCATGGAGTAGGAGGCAGACTCGGCCTCCTCCTTAAAACTCCGACGAGGAGGGGAGTTCGCCGCTATTAAAGTCCTGTGACACCCACCTCACCCCAAGAGTTCTCCTTCTCTTCTCCTTGGATTTTTGCCATCGTGCCCTACGAGTAGGAGGCTTCTTTTTCCTCGTTCTCTCTTTCTTCCTCTTCTCCCTCTCCCTTTTAAAAATGAGGGAGAGGGAGAACAAAGAATTTGCCATCAAAAGAAAGGAAACAAAAGAAATTTGCCATATATATATATGAGAGAGAATAAGTTTAAAATTCTGGAGTGGCTGGGGACTATTTGAGTGGTGCTAGATTTTGCAAAGATAGTATATGAATTGTGGTTACTTAGTGATGTAGTGATGGTAAAATTTTTGAAACAAGATAAAGCTACAAATCTTGCAGAAATATCATGAAATCCTTCATATGGATGCATATGGAGTAGTCTAATATATAGATGTTGTTCTCTTAATAAGTTGTTATGATGAAACCACTATTGAAAGTTTATAGCCATCTTTATCCAATATGGAGCACTTAAGCTAGTCGTCCAATCTCTCAAAGGGTGTTCTTTATTTAGTGGAGATTGAGAGATGAAGTATGTGTTGTTTTCCTAACTCATTAGTGACTACCACCCTGTCTGCCTTTATCCCATTTACAAAGCTAACATACATATAGAATCTCATTTGATGGTCATGTCATCCTTTAACTAATCAAAGGCTTCTTATTTAATAGAATGACTACTTTTTGTTTTTGTTTTTTTTTTGATAGCATAATTGAAGGACTATATTTTGATGGCAAATTCTGTATTGATGCCATGTTTGACTTCCTTAGTAGTCTATCCTTGCATCTCTATGTTTCATGATATTTCCTCTCAAAAATGAGGAACAAAAAAATAAATTATGATGCCTAAATATTTTAAAAATGAGGTGGAATTTGCCATCATAAAGAATGTAGACTAAAGAATTTGCCATCAAGAAACTGGGGGAGAGTGAGAAGAGAAGGAAAGAGAGGGAGAGGGATTCCCATCAAGTAACAAAGGGAGAGGGAGAAAAGAAGGAAAGAAAGGGAGAGGGAAAAGAAGGTGAGGAAGAAGGAGAAGAGGATGGGGTGGGGGCAAACAGAGGGGCAAGGGCGGCAGTGGCGGTGGCCGAGGGATTGCCGGCGAAGGCTATGTGGCTGCCTTAGGGAGGAGAGTTGGGGAAATGGATGGAATTAGGATTAGGGCTTGAAGGTGAGTTTTGTTCATAGAGATGGTAGTAATGATAGGTCCAATCATCATCTGATTACCTCCATGTTAGCCGACAAGTAGATACTTCCAACAAACTGCACCCATACAGCTGATAAGTAAGCACTGCCGACGAGCTTTGACCTCGATTAGGAGAAAGATAGACAACATTGCAACAATCCAGAAAATGCGAGATTGACATTACATCAACTGGACATGTAGAAAAATATTTGCAAATTCATGCAAAATGCAGGAGATTATTTTTTTACCCTCTTCTGTAATTGATATTTTGTGCACATTCAATTGTAATTGCATGTGTATTAGAATATACTGGTATTTGACGAAGTAATCCGTATCAATAATTAATTAGAATGTAGTATAAAATAGATTGCAATAATATCGTTGACCAATAAAATGGTTGGAAATTATTTTACCGGCGGTGCGTAACAGCATTTAAAAAGCTAGTATTTGCATGTATAACAACATTTAATTGTCTTGCATGTATATTAGAATATACCAGTATTTTGGCAAAGTAATGCATGCCGATGGTTAATTAGAATGTAGTATCAGATAGATTCTTGTAATCCCACTGACAACTTGATAGATAACTGTAATCTCATCGACCAATATTCCAGTAAAATGCTTGGAAAATATTTGACCAGTGGTACATAACAGCATTTAGAAAACCAAAGTACGAAAATTGAAACTTTGTATAAAAATAAAATGCTTTCGTTGAGAGTCGAACTCAAGACCTCCCGCTTACTAAACGGGTGCTCTAACCAACTGAGCTACGAAAGCTTGAATAATCAACCACACACAAATACTACAACTATGCTGTTCATTGTCAGGATAAACAAGACCCTTGGAGAACTTTTTAGCTGCTCCAAGTTGACAAATTGATTGGAAATGAGTTCCCACTCAAAAAAAAAAAAAAAAAGGCTCCACAGAGTGTTTCATGAGCCGAAGTCATTTTAGCAAAGTAGGTTCCTACTCTGTCAGCTTTCAACAAATCAAATAAATCTTTAGTAGAAGTGTCACTTTTAGATTTGTTCTGTGCAGGTTAAAAAAGTATTGTTATCGATCGTTGCCTCATTTCTATGTTATTAAGGATACGTGTATCCCATTCCTAGTAATAGATTATCGGCATACAAATATACCGAAAGAGAATACAAGGGAATGATGGGAAAAATGAAAGGAACAAATACTTTTAGGAGGGATTACTAATCTTCCTATTTTAGATAGTGGCTTACTTTACTGCTAAAGGTCTATGTCATTGCCCGGAATCCATCAATAACTGAAGCAGGAGACGTGAACTCACCAAAATCCACCAAAACAGAATTTAAGAGCAATAATGAGTCAATGTGTATTCAAACATTTTTCATTGAACTGACATTTGAAAGAGTAGAGTATATAAAAGGTATTTAGTATATAAGAGGTATTTATAGGCTCTAGGTCCTCTTATATTGATAGGAACAACACCGTGCCCATTTAGCTCGAGTAAAGCATAAAAAAAAGTCCTAAACTAATTAAACAAAGTTTTTCACCAAAAGGGCGAAAGGAGAAAAAGGGCTTCGGGCGCCATATTCCTTTCTTTCCCCTTCCCCTCTCTCTCTCCCCCTCCTTCCTTTTAATTTTCTCTTTACTTCATTAAGCTTGCGTGAAATCCTAGTTTATTAGATATAGGAGAGCCTCTATCTCTATAGGAACTCCTTAAAAGAGTAGTCCTTAAGTTGAACCCTTTTTCATCATCAGCGTTGATTCATATCTGCTATCTTATCCTTCATAGGTTCATACCTTCTCTAGAAGGCTAGGCGGCGACTCTCACATCCATAGGGTAGCACAAAATGGGTTAATATATCTCTTATGAGATATGTTACTTAGAGTAATCGAACATCATTTTTGTCTCCAATATTAATCTAAAAACCACCTGTGTATATGGCTTGGGAGGGCCATGGATGAGATTGAATAGGGGCCGCACCTATTTTTCATGGGTTTGCCCTCAACTTGGTTCGAAGTGTTTTATTAATGAACCATAGACATGAGTACATGCAAATGCATATAATATGGATGCACCAATATAAGTAAGCTTATAAAGTATGGTAGGATACCATCGAGGTGGTAGCACGGTTGGAATGGGGCTAAGATTTCACCGGAGTGCCCAGGTTCGAAATGCGCGGGCGTCGATTAAATGCGGAGACCGGATGCCTCCCGCCTGGTTTGTCCGATAAAATCGCCATCTGATCTGCCAGTGCTTAAATGGTACTGATGTGATGTACTCACACATAGAAGGGACTGCCACGTTGGTGGAACTCCCCCGTGGGTGGGAAGGGTATGAGTAAAACTTGTTTGCTCGTATCGAGCATTCTCCAGTAGAAAGGGGGCCCAATGGAGGTTGCTACGTGGGTGAGGTTCTCCTCACCCCCCTCTTTTCTTTTTTTTTTTGAGCAAAAAAAAAGTATGGTAGGATATAATAGTCAATAAATATATCTACCTTTTCTACACCTATGAAAACTAGCATCCATCAAGCATGGTTTATGTTATCAAAGCAACATAATTTATACTTCATACAATATCCTCAATTTTCACAAATTTCATTATTTTATCATCATTTAAATTCATAAACTACAATTAATATTTTATAAGTGTATAAATATCACAAATTTCAAAATTAGTTATTTAACTTTTAAAAGTCAAACGTTCACAAAAAAAAGAAAAAAAATGGATGGAAAGAAAGTGAAGTCTTTCTCTTCATTGTCATTGGATATACTCAAAAGTTTCTTCTTTTATTTTGAAAATTGAATATGCCTATGTTGTTTTTGGAGAAATAGGATAGTAAAAAGCTTGGTCAAGATCATAATGAGGGCATAATATCACTGATATCCAACACTAGTGACTTTATTAACCCACCCATTTGGTATATTTTGGAATTAGGATATTTAAAACAAGTAACCAACATGTTTCTTGAAAATAGTGGACAAGTATTGATATCCAAATAGTTTGAATATAATATGCAAGAATACCTATTTTCCTGGCTAGACACTAATACTTGCTACAAAATTATAATCATAAATGTTGACTGTAACAAGCATCGGTACAGTATGGCATGGCATGGCATGGCGTAGTGTGATATACACCATGCAAATATAATATTGGATCACCACTAATATATAGTACCTCCATTCCATGCTGAGATTGGTAGAAGTAACAATAAAAGTGAGAAAGAGGCATTTGAGAATCACTCAAGAAACTCAAAATGTCAATCATAATAGGCTCATTATATACTTATGTACTAGCACTGATGGTTTGAATATGATGAATCTCAGCCATTAAGATAAGATCTGAATAAATGATTCATCCAAGTAGGTGAATACTCTCCACATCGGATAATTTGGATATACAAAGTAATAATCAATGGCTTTGAACTTTTCCTACACTTCTTTTGTCAAACCTAATCTAATAGGAGCATAAGATTGTAGAGCTTGCCGCTTTTATATAATCAATATATTTTTAATAAAAAGAAGTTAGAGTATTTTTTTTGTTGAATCGGTTGCTCTAACGAGTCCTCAAATAGATATAATTAGATGGATTAGTCACAACAAGATCCCAAAACCGCTGAGATAACTCCATTGATAACCTCCATACCATTGAACTTCTATGCTCTACCACATAAGCTGCTATCCAATCGGTTACACTGTTGCCCTCTCTGTAAATATATCTAATTAGACAGGAGTTGCAATTGGCTATTGAGTCTCTGAATATCAGTCAACAAGGGGAGATGGACATTCTGCACCTCATCCCAGTAGTAATCAAAGATATCACTATCTTAGAATCCCCCTTCAAGATTAAATTGTCCACTTGTAAAACAATAATGGTATAAACTAATCTCTCCTCCCATATAGCCCTCAACTCAACAAAAGGTACAGTTGTATCGAATAGTGAGAATCAACCCATCACTACCTAGAGTCGATCTAGAGTCATGGATTACAAAGCCCGCTCTACCATATTGTCCTCTGCTCCTCATATTGCTATCGAAGTTGATTTTGAAAAAGCTAGAAAGTGGAGGTTCCTAAGTGAAATAACCATATGAGTTGCAAGATTGCAGGGTTTCAATCCAAAGTCGGTAATCAACGGACTTTTTAACCTTTTGGTGCTTGGAAAGAGATGAGGTTTTAAGAAATCATCCATATACTAAGGTGTGAATATGATATTTTATTTTTTTCATAACTAGGAGAGGCTACTTTTCAAATTTTTTAGCTTGCACGGGTGACTATTACTAGCAAAATACGCCATACCGGCTCGAACATAGTGGTATGGGATGTACTGTATTGTACTGAAATCTGGTATAGGTAGCATACCGATATTTGATATGTCAAAAAAAATTTATATTATATCATATCGATACTGTACTAATATAGTACCGATACAAAGTTTGGTATCGAGATAGCAAATGAAACTGTTATCCTCCTGGGCATCACCTTCATAACCATCAGGTCCATACTCTCGGATCAGCTATCAACTCCAAATCAGCAGAAGGCACACCACGTATCATTAGACACGCATGTTCCCATTAATCGGGCACGCGTCACTGCACTAACAATAAGCCATCATCTACTGCTATGTGCTATCCTATCACCAAACAGCGGATCCCAGTTCCCCGCCATAAGTCCATAACAGTGGTTGCACACTCTATTTCTTTGCTCTTTCGTGTTCCGACCGACTCACCCGCTACCATGCTAATTGTAGATCAGCTCTCTCTCATAGAACAGCAACACAGTCTCAGAGCTGAAAGAATGCTTGTATTTTACGAGGGACCCACTTCAAAGTGACGCAGCAACGATCGGAACGTACTCCTGTATCATGTTTCATACCAAACATCGGATCCACCCCGTCCTGGCTTTATTAAATGAACCGCTAAATCTGGCCTCCTCCATTCTCGTTGGTATCGCCGCAGCTCGCCGAATATTATTCTTTTTTCTTTTGCACAAGAATCCCTCCCCCCTTCTTATTGTCCCGTCCCTCGTCCCCCTTCTCGCCTTCTCCCCGCGCGCTCGACGGCCATGCAGACCCTCCGCCTCCCCTCCATGGACGGCCTCCGCCTCTCCCCTTCTCGACCGCAGGCCGCCGCCCCCTCCCGGCGCGGCGTCCTCCCTCGATCCGTCCGGCGGCCCGCCGTCCGCGCCTCCGTCGCGGGGGCGCCCCGGAGGGAGACGGATCCGAAGAAGCGGGTTGTGATAACGGGGATGGGGCTGGTGTCGGTGTTTGGGAACGACGTGGATGCGTATTATGAGAAGCTGCTTGAAGGGGAGAGCGGGATCGGGCCGATCGACCGGTTCGACGCCTCCAAGTTCCCGACGAGGTTCGCCGGCCAGATCAGGGGTTTCTCCTCGGAGGGATTCATCGATGGAAAGAACGACCGGCGGCTGGACGACTGCCTCAGGTACTGCCTCGTCAGTGGCAAGAAGGCACTGGAGAGCACCGGACTTGGCGTTGGGAGCAAAGCCCTCAGCAAGGTATGACTCCATTTATGCCTGATTGCTGTCTAATTTTTGTTGGAATCATTCAATGATTCATTCAGGAAGTGGTCTTGGGGTCGGTAAAATTGAATCTTTTTCGTTAACTCTGATAATTTGATGCACATTTTCTTACCTTTCTATTCTAATGTGAGTTGATGCTTAAGTGCATCCCACAACATGAAAGCTGGTCGATGAGCTGGAGTTTATTTGCATGCTTTAAGATATGTTTTTCGGTGATCTGATGGGATTGAATCTATGTGACTTACTGTCAAGTTTTAATTGCTATTTGTTTGTGAAATCTGCTCGGCTTGCACTAATTATTTCGTCTTTATTTGTGTCACAGAGTAGTTTCGGAGGTAAGGGAACGTAAGTTAATAGGAAAAATAGCAAAATGATGCAGCATTATGCCTATTTCTTGTGCTTTGATGCAGATTTAGTTATAGTGCTATAAAAAGAGAGCAGACCATTTTCTGGGGTTTATCAGAGTAGCAAAGGTTACAATTATTTTTCATGTGGTCTGTGAAATTGAATGGTTACATTGAAGTTCTTTTGGGATCATAGGAGAATGGTTTGTTGTGTGTAATACAGTTATGTAGGGGATGTGTTAAGCAATGGGTGGTGTTGGATGGAAACATGCTTCAGTTCTTAGTTGCTAGGAGTAATCGAGCACATGCAGTGCACATGCCTCTTGTAGAAAGGAGGGGGGAGAGAGAGAGAGAGAGGAGAAGAGGGAAAAAAAAAAGAGAGAAAAGAAAGAAAAAGAATCACAAGTTGGGGCTGAGGATCACTTTGAAGTTTGTGATCAGAAAGGGGATAACATATTATGGGATGAGTCTGTGGAGGAGTCCAAAGGTGGATGGGTTCTAAAATCAAGAGTGAGAAAACCCTGGGAGGGTGAGGTCGGGGAGTCAAGTAAGAGAGGGGAAAGAAAAAAATAATAAAAGCAATATCTAAGAAGAGTCTGGCTACACGAGAGTGCTCAACTACAAACAACAAGTATACTTGCAAAGAGTTTCTCTCATCATGATAGTAGAGATTAATTGAAGATAATGGGTTTACTAGTATATTCTCTATGTCGGAGTATCCAATTAAGTTGCATGACTGAGGAATCAGCTCCTTCAGTTGCTAGATATCTTCCCAAGGAGCTGTAAACTTGGAAGTTATATTGTGAATATATTTGTACGATTAATTTGGAAGATTGCAGCAAAGTGCCTTGATTGGCATGTAAAAAAGAGTTAGCATGAATTCCTTTTTTTGGAAAGATGAAGGCATTTCAGGGGAATAATTTGGCACCAAATATATTGGAGAGATTGTGGTAATCTCATGGGTCCTAAAGCAGCAAGAACCAAAATTGTTGCTAGTCTATTGCAGAGAAAGTATGCAACTGATGGACAATTGAATCAAAGATGTTGGACTAAGTCCATTAATCTACCAATGACATGATAGATGAAATAAATTTACTAGTTGTTCCTAAAGGAAATCTTGATCTTCTTGTTAACTTGATCTGACAGTGAGTTCATTTATGTATAATCCATTGATCCTCATTTTGATTCAACAATATAAATTATATGATTCCTCATTGGTTCTTCAAGACGAGAAGTCTTATCCATGCATATTCACACACAAGCTATCCACTCTTAGGAACTGTCTATAGGAGGACCAGCAAGTATTCCACATATAGGGCAGCTTGGGACTCTGAAAATGCACAACAGCAGAGGTTGCCCAACTAATTATTGGAGCTGAATATTGTGCTGGTGGTACATTATACACGGAAATTGTTTGGGTTGAAAATTCATTTGAGCATGACCAGTGTCCAAGTTGAGTTGTCTATATAGGTGCACAACGAAATATAAGTTACTGTACTTGTCCTCGAATGTGGTCCGGTGTTTCATGAGAGGATGGTACATAATAAAGTTGGCTGCCACTTTATTCAGATGAGGGCTAAGAATGAAGAGTAATACACATCTATCAATTTTAGAATCAAGGGGCATACTTCATGAAAGTTGATGAATGTGCCACTGATTTCCTTTCAAGTTTCTTTAACATCTACAGACAAGCTGTAAGGTAAGGGGTTAGAAAATTGATGAATTGTCCTATTTATTGATGATCTGCCCTCAGATCCAGCTTAGTTAACCTCCTTGGAACATTTTTGCATTTTTCAACACACTCACTTATTATTTTGCCTGCCCATCAATAGTACTTTGTGTATTTATTTATCTGCTTAAACAGGAGGCTTATGACATCTATATGATTTTTGCCACCTATAAACCTTATGCCCCCATAAAGTTTCCATTCCAAAATTTTTGCATGATTTCTTCAAATTAATTTCCAATCCATTGCAACTACTTGAGCAATTGCTATCAGTAGGCTGATCTGCTTTCTCCATAATATAGTCAATACTACATAATGAATCTGACTACCCAGGCTCTGCTAATCCCATCCTGTAATGCTTTGTCCAAGTTATCTCGAATGCCAAGAGATATTCTCTGAGGCACTTCATTTTTTGAATGCCCAAATTGATTTGCCCATGTCACCCCCATTATAATTTCCAACCAGCACTGCCATCTTTGCTGCGGAGTTTGCTATTGCTATTTATTTCTACCATCTCTTTCTTGGTAATTTCCATTCAACTAAGACTATCCCCTCTGAGTAGTAGATAGCAGTTACCCTACTCACGTTAATTTGCACCTCGTAAGCTCTTTTTAGCTGTTGTATATGCTGTTATTGAGTCAACTGCATCAGGTGCCAGAATATAATGAAACCATGTAATGTTATTGGAACTTATGGAAGTTAACTTAGTAATTCTCCTTTGGATAAATTTTAAGTTTAGTTTCTGACTGGAGCCTTATCTGTTTCTTACTTTGTATGCACTGGACCAATAAACATTATTGCTTACCTTATGCAACTATATGACTTCTGGTTTGTGCTTCTGTGGGACACCAGGACCATAATTTTTTGTTATTATATTTATCCTTTGAAAACTTCAGTTAATAAAAACGTCTCACTGAAGCACACGTTTATACTTGACCTAAGCATTAGTTGCTGATTGCAAAAATTGTTTGTTGTCATTGTAAAATTAATCAAGTCATGTATCTATTACCAAATAATACTTTGTGAGGAGAATCTATTTTCCTTTGTTATTCTTTAAAATCCTCTGCCTCTGGTATTTGAAATAACCACTGTGAACTTAGTTTAAAGAAAAAGAACTGGCAAAAATAAATGCTGAAACGCAATACGAGCATGTAAAATGCCATTATCATGATAGAGTCCATCATAAGAGTATTATCTTCATGCATATCTATATAGCATCTTACTCTGATTTGGCAGATTTTTATTGGCATTTTTCTGTTTTGCTGATTGACATGCTAGGTCGCTAACACTCTCGTGGATTTTTTTAATTTTCTACTCTTGTTTAGTAGTTAACTTGTTCAATATATTTAGAGGACTTCATCTGTGGGCAAATCTCAAAATTAATGCTAAGGGTTGAAGATGGCATTTTGAATGAAGGCTTGAACTTGTGTGAGAAATGTATGAGTCGCCAACTGTTAACCCGCAACAGGGAAGATGAAATCTTATATTAAATGACTTATGTCTCACATACATATGCAAAAAGTGACAGGATGTTTAGTACAAGTTACCAGAGTATAAACAAGGAAAAGATGCAAAACAACTGCAAATAGCAATTGTAATAAGCCGTAGGACAGCAAAAGCAATGACAAACAGCCTCACCAAAGTGCATAAAGAAGAACATGAAACAAGGTTCAGTCCAGACTCCAGATCATGAAGTTCTGCACCAATCAGGTAGAAGCACAAAAACAAGAAGCCACGCCTAATTTGCAGTACCCTCTTAAGCAGTGTGTCTTTAACTTTCCAGTAATCACAAAAATACCCATTTAAACCAGCAAACAACACTCAACAATCAACATGTAAGCAAGCTAAAAGATTCTTCCGCTGCCACATAATTCATGGTGGATAAGTTATAGGAAGTTGCTTCTACCATTTATAATGTGTTCAAAATCTTATATATTTCTACTTCTAAAAAGAATTTCATATGTTTGTATCTGTTGCACGGTGTTAATGTTATTGCTTATATATCATTTTGTAAACATTTTTCATCAATTTATCTCATGGTAAGTTGGTGTTTTTATCATTTGCTCATCACATATTTTTCCATATTAATATTTTTTACATAATTTTCATCATAATATTCTGCTAGCAGATTGACAAGGTGCGAGCTGGTGTACTTGTGGGGACGGGCATGGGTGGGCTCACGGTGTTTTCTGACGGTGTCCAGGCTCTCATAGAAAAAGGCCACAGGAAAATAACTCCATTTTTTATTCCTTATGCCATAACAAACATGGGCTCTGCCTTGCTGGCAATGGATATTGGCTTCATGGGTGCAAATTATTCCATTTCAACTGCCTGTGCTACTTCAAATTATTGTTTCTATGCTGCTGCCAACCATATTCGTCGGGGTGAGGCTGATGTAATGATTGCTGGTGGTACTGAAGCTGCAATTATTCCTATTGGGGTTGGTGGTTTTGTGGCATGTAGAGCATTGTCACAGAGAAATGATGATCCCAAAACTGCATCAAGGCCATGGGACAAAGATCGAGATGGCTTTGTTATGGGAGAAGGTGCTGGAGTGTTGGTATGCATGACTGAGACTTTAGCTTTCATAATCTTCTGTTACATACAAAAAACCCATGGTTCTCTCTTACTATGTGTGTATTTTTAGCCCATTATATAGATATTTGTTAGCAAAATATTCATAGAATGAGATTGATATTCGTAAGCATTATAAAACTCATGGTTTCACGATCTGTTGGATCTGATTATTAGTTAATATTGTGATGCTTTTGAATAATTTTCCGTTTTGCTGCACTTGCATGAGAAGCCATTTTATTAATGCCGTTATATCCATTCTTTACTTTAACTTTTATTTAAAAATGCCAGACAACATTCTCACTTACATCTACTCTCAGGATTGGTATTGGGCTATATAGTCATGGCTAGTAAGCTGTGAAATACACCATAACCTTCATTTTCCCAAGTTTTGGATTACATGACTGGTTCAGTAATCAATAGTGAATGTTAAAATTTAGATCCCAGTACATCAGAGCAGGGATCAAATGGATAATATTATAGAGGTTGGCATCCTTTGAGTAAGACATGCAAGTAAATGTAGTGTATGATCCATTCATGGATGAATACTATTATCTTATGTAAATATGTGAAGACTGTATATATTGAGACGACATTATAGTTACAGAGGGCTATAGGCCATTAGACCAAATTTTTTAATGCAACATTCTACACTCCTCAAATTCTATAAGGATTGTCAATCAAACATCTGCCATCAGAGAAGTAAACTAACCATTATATGTCCTTCCATGCGGAAGGGATATAAGAGATATAGTTAGGCAGCAACGACATGAGTAAGCTTTTATTTATTCAATGGAGTTTGATTGAGTGATCATCTTCTTAAAATAGTCAGCATATGTATTATATATATTTTTTAAGTATATTGATATTGGTATTGGACCATAACATTATAAGTTTTGGAGATTGGTATGTTGACATCAAGCATACCAAGTGCCCATGTTACACTTTGTGGAAGTGAACACATCTAACTTGAAGAAATTGTTGATTACCTTGGTAAGATATGCTAATGCAGTCTCTCTTTAAACACAATTACTTTGTATGATCTCTTGTTTATTGTACTGTTATGGTATCTTATTTTATATACTGGTCCCCAAAAGGTTATGGAGAGTCTGGAACATGCAATGAAACGTGATGCACCTATTATTGCTGAGTACTTGGGAGGTGCTGTCAACTGTGATGCTTATCATATGACGGATCCTAGAGCTGATGGGCTTGGTGTTTCATCTTGTATTAGAAAAAGCCTTGAAGATGCTGGAGTTGCACCAGAAGAGGTTAGTTGATTTTCTGTTCAGTTAATTTAGTTGTTAGATATTTGCCTTCCTACCTTGGTCTTTTCTTATAGAATCTCATACAGTTCATCTGTAATCAGTATTTTATATTTATATTGTTAATTCATTGGAAGAGAATTTATGCATAGTTTATGTCCATCTTAGTACCAACAATGGACATTTCTGTTGCAATGACAAAAAATTAGCTCCTGAAGTCATTATTTGTTTTCTCATTTCCCTTGAATGAGTTTGTTCTGGAATCCTATCTGTTGTGATACACGGTTCTGTTCTGCTTTTCATTTGCAAGGAGTGGTGGTGTTGTCTGATGTTTGGTCTACTATCATTTGAACTTGAACCATGATGACTCTGTAGCCAAATTTGAATATGCAAGCGTCTCCTATAAAACCTTCTTTGTAGCAGAACTCAGCTAATATGACCAGCAGTCCTTAGTAATACAAGGATTCAAGACGACAATGCACGAATAGGCCTCCCCACTAAAAAAAAAAAAAATCTTTAGTAGTCCAATGATACTTGCTTAATTTCCCATTACAATGTGAGGAGTCTATTGCCTATCAAGAATATTTAGCCAATTATAGTCAAAATACTGAAGTGCCTCTGGATTTCTATACCTATAACTGGATGATTTCTTGCTTCCAGATTAACTATATAAATGCCCATGCAACATCCACACTTGCTGGTGACCTAGCTGAGGTGAATGCTATTAAACAGGTCTTCAAGAACCCATCAGAAATCAAGATGAACGCAACCAAGGTTAACTCACTTTTCAATATTCCAAATTTTGCAATGATTTTTTATTCACGCTTCTCTGATGCATTTTCTGTCTGCAGTCTATAATAGGGCACTGCCTTGGTGCATCAGGAGGTTTAGAAGCCATCGCAACGGTAAAAGCCATAACTACTGGGTGGCTGCATCCATCCATAAACCAATTTGTAAGTATAAAATTGTTTCAATGGAACACTATAAAAAGGAATTTTGTGTCAGGCAAGTAATGTGAGATATCCTTTCTATTCTAGTTGTGTATATATCAATCTCAAATCCTCATGGGCAAAGCTGTCTTGATTTTCCTGTGGTATAAGATGATCACTGATTTATGTTACAGTTAATATTTGTTTAAAATGGAACTTTGTATCGTGTAAAATGCAGTGTTCAGTTATAGAGAATTATAACCAAGACAAACATGTAAAACATATAGAAGGAAAAATGGTATCAAATGGTCATCATGAGCACACTGCAAGCTGTATATATGTTTGTATGTGCATGTGCTGAAAGATTAATTGATGTCCGGAAGAGATGAACGCATGAAATCATATTGAATGGGTCTTAGGGGCAAAATCATTTATTCAGTCTGCCTTTATGAATAGGCAATAGGATGTGGCAGATAGGAAAGCAAATAAAATCTATCCTTGTAACCAAAGCATATTGTAGTTTTGTGTTGTAATTAACGTCTCTGATTAGCTTCTTGCTTCTGTGCCTTAACTGCAGAATCCAGAGCCTGCAGTTGAACTTGATACAGTGGCAAACAAAAAGAAGCAGCATGAAGTGAATGTTGGTGAGTTGAAGTAGCCTCTGATCTCTCTCTCTCTCTCATTCTCATTTTAACTATAAACTTTGCCTTGCAGCCATTTCTAATTCATTTGGATTTGGAGGACACAACTCGGTGGTGGTGTTCGCACCTTTTAAGCCATGATCCATCATAGTTTGCTTTTTCCATTTGGTGGTGTTACTTGCTTTTTGCATCATAGCTAGAGAAATCTTCCATATTTAGGGGGGAAAGAGATTAGTTGTGGCCAGTAGGCATTTTTCTTTCTAGTGAAGTAAGTTTTGACAACAATAGCTTTCATTATTGTGGGAAGGAGTACCACGAGGTGGTTTAGGCTTTTTGGTCACTTTAGGAAGAAGAGCAATCTTCCTTGTGGCCCCCCTGCGATTGCATTCTGAGAATATTTTATGTTTAACATTTCATGCATTATCGATTAAACATTGCTTGGTTTTTCCACCCCCAAAACCCCCCAACAACCAAAAAAGAAAAAAAAAAGTTTTATTCAGTAACTTTAAATTATCAATTACATAAACTTTCCCATCTGTGTTCCTGGTTTTGCCTATTCATATGATTTGCCCATTAAGTTTCAATTGTTGGAATTATTCTATATATGTTCTTCTCTTTTCAGCTTTAAAGAGTCTTTGATTCCCCCACACCTTCTACCGTACGAGAGGCGAAAAAAGACACCAAGGAAAAGTGTTGACAGTTAGAGAAGCGTAACATGAATTAATTGAAGTATAACATGCATTTGCATCTGCCCGGCTATGCAATTTCTTGCTTGGCCATCACAAAACAATTACTAAACTTGATGGTTTTAATCTTTTTTTTGGCCATAAAAAGGATAAATGAGTTTTCGTTTGGCTGCAGTTTAGAAAAACCATATTTTTAGAGAGATTAGCATAACAATCATTGGAACGAAAATGAAAAACAACATGATGATATAAGGAAAGAAAGGAGGGAAAAAAAGATACCTATATGCAGGGTTGCAGAAACTCTCTATTGCGAATTGTCGAATGCAACGAAGCCTATCTTTCCATCTTCCCTGCCAAAAATGAAGAACGGTGTATCCAATCCTCCTTGTCCCCCCTTCCCATGGCTTCGAACCTTTTTCATGGTCATTAGTTTGGATCTTTCCGGTTCGTGGTTTGTAATTTGCACTTCTTGATTAATATGGTTCACTTGGCTTCGGATGAGAAATTTTAATTTTATAAATTTATATAATTTGATTTAAAATTCTATCTTGATTTACAATTAAGTGTGCCAATGAAATGGATTGGATAAATAATAGAAAAATAATATACTGTAATCAATAGTCGCAAAGAATCCAAATGAAACAAATTTCAGCAGCAGCGAGGTAATCATAGATTAAAGAAAGGACTAATTCAGTGTTTCATAAGGAAACCAAATACAAGGTGGCTAATCCGCTATTTCATGAGAGTACCAAATATATTGAATTATATTTGAGAAAAATTACTAAATACTATCATCACCACTTTCGCTGTTCTATCCCAGTATCAGCTTGCAGATATCTTTACCAAGGCATTTAGTAAAATTCAATCACACATAATAATACACAAGGATGATGTTTCTACGCTACACCTGATAACAAGATAGAGAGTATTTGACAACTAAGTCAAGCATTTGTGCTCCCATCTCTCTACAATTATCGTGATTCATTTCTATACTTGTACTCTAATTATGGAATTTTTTTTCCAAATCTTTATTAGACAATCTAGTCAAGTATGATCCATATTTTTGTACTTTACAACCATAGGCAGTTAAGGAATCCATTTTCATATTTGTGCTATCAAAATTATAGAGAATCATTAATTTTTTTTCCATATTTGTGCCCTCTACAATCATGAGATATTTTATTGTTGACTTCCAATTTTAAATATATTATATAGCTGACTTCCAAGATCACACACACGCACGCATATATAGTTGACTTCCAAGATCGCGCGCGCGCGCATATATATATATATATATAAGAAATAAAATAGAAAAATTCAAGCCATTCTTCCTAACCAATTTTTTTACTATATACATACAAGCATATATATATATATATGTAATAAAATTGTCTCAAACTAAAGGTGCCATAGAGAAATAATCAACTAATATCCCACTTGGATCCTAAGACACAAGTATCTAATCCAAATATGCATTTCTATATGAATCCAAACATATCGAGATCTTTCCTCCTAGCTCCCAAACATGACCATTTACAAATACTAATAAATATTATGTTAGTGGATTCAACACAATCGGTATATGAATCCCATCTTCATTTCCTTGCATCAAAATATAAAATTTCAAGTATACATTCCTCCCCTCCATAATAAACCTACAATACCAATTGTCGTCTCACCCTCGTATATCTAGAATAAAAAATGCACTGAAAGGCTTCCATTTCTCCAACTCCATTCTTCCAAGTTTCCGCATGGGAAACTAGCCACCAACCTTTTATCCTACCAAAAATGAAATACCAAAACACACCTACTTCTCCCAGCACCCAAAAAATAACTCCCTTCACCCAGCACCCCAATATTGACACCCTCTCACAGAAGGCGTGGGGCCCTTATGACTGTTCGCCGCTGTAATCAGACGGCGACCGGTTGCTTCCTGCTCCTCACCAATCCCATCATTCCACGTAGCCATACCGTCCCCTTATCCACGTGCCCTTCTCCTGACACGGATCGACGAGGCGACGGCGTCACGGCCCTCCGTCAAGACTCAAAAAACCCAAAATAGCGAGATAAAACTTAAAAAGAAATATATATATATATATATATATATATATATATTATTAAAGAAATATATCAGGCGTCAAGGCGCCCGTCAGGAGGGCATCGCCGGTCGGCCGAAACCCTTTCCTCCCCCCGCTCCATCGCCCCGCCCCCAAAACCCCCAACCAAGAAATTCCCACCCTTTGCCCCTCACCGCCTGCACTCGATCCGTCTCCTTCCACGCCCTCCGCCGGATATCCGCTGCCTCTCCTTTCTCCATGGAGGACGACGATGACGCCCGCTCCGACTCCCAGTCCCCATCCCCGCCGCCGTCGCCGCCCCCGCACCCCATCTCGGTGGTGGAGCCCTCCTCATCGGCCGCCGACACGAGCCCCCACGCCAACGGCGGCGCCGCCATCGGGCCCGTCACCGTCGCCGCCCCGCCCCACCACACCCTAACCCTAGCCCTCCCCATCCAGCGACCCCCCGGCGGCGGCGGTGGCAGCGGCGGCCGCGAGGACTGCTGGAGCGAGGGCGCCACCTCCACCCTGATCGATGCATGGGGCGAGCGGTATCTGGAGCTCAGCCGCGGCAACCTCAAGCAGAAGCACTGGCAGGAGGTGGCCGACGCCGTCACGAGCCGCGAGGGCTACACCAAGACTGCGAGAACTGATGTCCAGTGCAAGAACCGGATCGATACTCTAAAGAAGAAGTACAAGATCGAGAAGTCCAAGATCGTGTCCGGCGTCGCCGCCACCTCCTCCTGGCCATTCTTCAGCCGCCTCGATGACCTCCTCGGCCCCAACCACAAGCCCACACCCGCCCCTGCCCCGGCTCTGCCCGCCCCCGCCAATCCGAGCAACCCCCAACATCCCTCGAAAATTCCGGCCGGGGTCCCAATCCTCCCCCAATTCCCCCAGCGGCAGCGCACCCCTCACCGCCCTTGGAACCAGATCAACAAGAGACGGACATCGCCGCCCTCGGCGTCGTCCCGGTCGGCCGGGATGTCGGCCGACTCATCCGACGGGTTCCCTCCGGCGCCGGCTGCGAACGGGAAGAGGCGGAAGCGGGCGACCGAGGTGGAGGACGACGGGGAGAAGGGGCTGCGGGAGCTGATGCAGGCGATACTGAGGTTCGGGGAGGTGTATGAGAGAGTGGAGACCTCGAAGCTGCAGCAGGCGATGGAGATGGAGAAGCAGAGGATGGCGTTCGCGAGAGAGCTGGAGCTTCAGAGGATGCAGTTCTTCATGAAGACCCAGTTGGAGCTCACCCAGCTGAAAAGCCGCCACCTTGGGATGAGGAGGAGGAAGAGGCGGCGGCGGAGGAGGAGGGATGAAGCTGGTGCCAGTGGCTACCAGCACCACCACCACCACCACCACCACCACCACCAGCAGAACGGCAACAGCAGTAACAGTAATAACAGTCACAGCAGTGGGTAGACAAGGGGTAGGAGAGCTTTATTGTCATTTGGATGTTTGGGAGGATTTAAAAAACCAATGTCAGCTAGATCTAATCCGGGGGTTTGTAGACAACTTTATCCCTTTCTCTGAAATCTAAACAAGGTAGAAGGACATTGTACTCTGTTCTCTGTCAGGTATATTTGATTATGAATGTTGTGATGATGGTACTTATCAAAATGATCCTTTAAAAAAAAAAATGGATATGCATTTCTCTGTGAAAGTTTTGACATCTGACGTATAAGTGGAAGCTTCTGAGTTCCAGGATGAATTTCGAAACCAAATGTTAGGATCATACTTGATTAATGATATATGTTAGGATCATACTTTTTTTTTATGGATGCGATGTTCTGTGAAAGTTTTGACATTTAGTGTAATAGAGGTCAGAGGCCTGTTTGTCTTTTAGAAGCAGGATGGATGTCCAAAACTGAATGTCAGGGCCATGAGGATATGATGGGATTTCCAAACAACTAAATTTCTTCTTAAAATTCTAAGCAGTCGTCGGTTATTTAAATGTAGGGGACTGGCCTCCGTTCTGTCTTCGGCAAAGCTTAATTTTGTAATAATTATGATGCTGGTGATGATGATCCTTTATATGGATGCCGTGCCTTTTAAGAGTCTTAGTGTGAGCACGTTTCCTGAAAATTATGTTAAAAAACAACCAAAAGAAGAGGGTTTTTTTCCTAAAAGCAATAAACAATTGGTCCTAAGTTCGATGCAACGCTGCTTGCCACATTTAATTTATTAATATTATGATGATGGTGGTGATGATCCCTTCCATGGTTATAAAATTTAATGTAGAGTAGAATGTTTTTCGAAGATTCAATGAGATACGAGAATCCAGATTTAAAACAAACAAACAGACAAAAAATGTGCAGTGTGGCGTTCCTAGGAGACATTAGCAGCTGGTGTTGAGATTAATATATATCGAAGCTAAAACAGAATGCATGAGTTGGTGGGGTTGCAAGATTATAAACAGAATCTAGAGACTGGAGTAGTAAATATAATAAAATACAGGAATACAAAATCAACTACCAAAAATAAAAAAGGAACATAACTTGTTTCCTAAATTTTATAGGGAAAAAAAAGGAAAAAGAAAAGATGGTGTTAGTGTTTCAATCTTAATTGTCATACATATAACATTATAACATGGAACTCGTGGGTTGGTGGGGATGAAAGAAGACCCCATGTTATAAACAGGACCTTAGAGCATGTCATGGTTGGGAGATGCACTTATGTCTGAAGCTGCGATGGATGTCCACTAGAGTAGATATAACTACTAATTGGACCAGACATGGATCAGACCTTGCTTGTTGCCAGTGTAGATCTCATTCCTGTCCTCATCATAGAAGAGGGCAGTCACATCCTCCAAAGATTCCCTGATGGTGCTCCGAATGGTCGATCGGTTGGGGTCACCTCGCTTGCGAGGGGCAATCTGGAGTGTAGCATCAAGCGGGCAAATTTTGGCAATGCACTTCCCCGTAAGGATGTTGCTCATGTTGATAGACCCAACAGGAGAAGCTGCAGAGATTTCATTAGGTCATAGGATCAGACATCATTGTGACACAAAGGACAAATAAAATTTATCTGTGATTCAAGGAGACACCTTCTCCCTCATCTTCACTTCCGTCTTCAGCCTTGCAATAGGAGATAATCAGGTCCTGATCGCTGGTGATGTAAATGTTGTTGGTATTACAATCCGGATGCCACAGCAGGTGGTCTTCGAAGGAAGTAACGAGCTCTCCACGGAAATTCCACACCGCTACCGTCCTGTTCCGGAACGTTAAGAAGAGGTGGTTTTCATAGAGGAAGATGAATGCTGAGGGAGTCATGAATTCAGATCGGCCAACTTCAATCAGGTCCGAGTTCCGCACCTGCACCAACAGCTATAGAATATGACGACTGAAATGAAGAATATATAGTAGAAAGGTACAGAAGGAAAATGGATGGAGCAACTCACATCGAGAATCTGAAGGTTCTCATTCTCTTGCTTGACCAGAAGCTTCTCATTGAACTGCTCGATGAAGTCAACCTTCTTGTTACGGTGTAACAGGTGATTGAAAGATTTCAACTCTGTTCCATCTTCAATTGACAGGATGGTCAGTGGAACATAACCAGGAGTCCTCTGGTATATTAGCAGCATGATTCCTGGACTGTAAGAGAGAGAGAGAGAGAGAGAGATCATAAGATGGAGAGATTCAGATGCATCAAAGTAATGCTGGATGCATAAATAAGTTAGTTGAAAAAACAATGAAAAACCTTATTTTGATCTCCTGTATATTCTTATCACTTATCGAGTACAGATAGGAGTAATTCTTCAGGTCAAATACCTTGTAGGTTCTGCAAAAGTTAGCATGAATCTGATTAGACAACCACATAGTTATATCATGATATCAAGATGCAGAAGGGACCAGAGGTTGCATACCCATCCTGGGCTGAATAAGTTAGTACTTTGCCATTTACATCATCAAATTCAACAAAACCAGGCCACTTCAGTGACTCAGTTTCAAAAAGAGGATAGCCAGCATCCAACTGATTCCTTCTAATATACCTGTCAGAGTTCCATAAAATGTCATGAAGGTTGAAAGCTTTATTGATGATTCAAATATCAATATGGATTATTCACTCGTCAATGAAATTCTCAAAGTGCCAACCCTAAATAATTAGGATAAGACAATTATTAACTAGTTATAACCATAACTAATACTGTAACTAATTGTTAATAAAATCAAGACAATTTCAATAACAGTCACAATGAGCTACATCACTGTTGGGAATCCTATCTTTCCTGTAATATAGGTGCATTATGATCATTGTTGAGAATTCTATCTATTCTGTAATATAAGTAATCACTTTGACAATTTCAACTTTATCATGCTTGTATGGCGATTGAGAAGAAGAGAGATGAACAGTTCTTTCACCAACACAAGAATAACTAGAGGATGAAATAATCAAAAACAAGGATTCTTGGAAAGTTAAGATTCTTGCATAAATTAAATTTCTTACTCTATTGGAGTTGTCCTGCACTTCAACGAACTGAAATGGTCCGATGCATACACCGACACTGTGATAAGTGACTCATTATTCTTATTATAAAACAAGCTTCTAATCACTTCATCGGGACTTATGTTCAAGAAGCATATGCGTTTGTTTGTTGCTGTCAACAAAAAAGAATAAAGAGGTGCAAATGACAATCAGAATAAACAAAAGGGACAAGAGAAAACTGTAAAAATGACGGGCTTACTCCGACTAAAGGCAGCACAGAGACCCGATTGTGCAAGAGCAAATATGACATCTTTTGCTGCAACAATCTCGATGATTTTGGACCTCTTCTTTAGAAATTGCAATCTCAGAAAAAAGTTGACATTGTGATCATAGGTATCAAATTCCTCCTGCATAACCCAATAAAGGGATTATTTTTTCTTTTTTTGTGGCCAAAAAAGGAATTATTTCCAATACACTGCATTTGTTTAGCATGAGGCAAGGTCAGAACTGTCATTTCACAGTGAGTGATGCATTTCATATAAAAGTACTCCTTGTTTGAGCAAATACTTAAAACACTATTTCTTAATCAATACGATAATCCCATATATCAGTCCCGGCCCTAAATCTGATCTTGTTTCATAAATCAAATATAAAATAGAACAACGGTGTTCGACTTACCTAGGTATTTAAAAGCTTTGTTTGCGCAAAACCCTGAAAAGATCAGTCAGAAGCACAGATAATTGAAACTATCAAGATGACCTAAAAAAATGAGGAACACAAATGGGTTTCAATATCTTTCCTCACATGCAAGCTCCTTGACTGCTATGACCACATAAAACTTGTTTTACAGGTTTAGATGGCAATCTATTGAGAACAGGTTGCATTCAAAGGATGAGAAGGGCAGTTTATGATTGACACACTTCATGTATCGCATTAATCCCCGGAATCAACCTTGGGGATTTTTTTTTTGGAAGGGAGGACATCAATCTTAAATCGTCCCCCTCCTCCACCGTACAAGCAACACGTTATGGTTGCAATGGGTTGGGGACTTAAACCACTTCCCATCAACAGAAGCTTGGAGGATTTGCATACTTCTTTCTTGCAGGGTTTATCCAGCATGTTTCTGTGGATTGAAAAAGCTGATTACACATGATTCTGCATGACACTTCTTTTGCTTGTTAAAGGAAATACAGTATAGCTCTAGCATGTTAACTTCATGATGTACAAGGATTCAAAATAAAATGAAGATATGTTTGATTAAGGTCCTTCTATTAGCTGTTTAACTTTGTTAACATTAGCAATGATTCTCATCCTCATATATGTTTCTGGGATAGTGGAGCCTTATGGTGATATACTTTTAGGATTACAATTTTTAATACATCACTACTCATGGTAACAACCAATGGGACCAAACAAAATCTAGGGAGCATAGAAGTGTAGTATGTGAAGATAGAAATAAAACAGTGGAGCATTCTGCTCCCCATTTCTAGATGGTTACATATGTCTAAAAGTTGAACATCTAAGTTTTAGTAGGCATTTCAATTAAGAATCAAGAATAGGCGGGAAAAAGCGTAGATAATATAGAACAAAAGACTGGAAGGTTCTAACATGCTGGGTACGGAAATCTACAAGGCATCATGTACAAAACTGTGTGATATTATCAACATAGGAAACGACTTTAAAACTTCTCGCAATTGCCAGCTAGGGAGAACATCAACATTTGGAACTTTATGTAACTCTTCAGAAGTTCAAAGGGGATTTGAAAGATGCATATTCCGAAGGCAATCTGGCTGCTCAAGCATTATGGGTTTTACCAAGTCATGTTAGGTTTAAAACCTTTTATCAAGCAGATGCTAAATCTCTCAAGGACTTGAAGCACATATGCTGCATGTTCACCTAGATATTGCAATTGGAGGTCATTGAGGTTGGCCAAAAAGAAGCAGAAACATAAGAAATTTGCTTTTCTTTAAAATAGGTTCAGCTGTAGGGGCACTGGCTTTTGTGCGAGGCTCAGTCAGTATTTCGAATAAACTATGTCTTAGTAGGTACGCAAAAATAGGTAGAAGATGTTTGATGAAGATCATACTGAGCAAAGACTTCACTAGATGTTACTACTCCTTTTCACACTTTTTGTGCTTTTTTACTATCCTATAACAAAGATTAACTTTATCCCTTCGTACAGAGTTTGAAATTAACAATAAAAGAAAACAAAACTACACTTGCACTTTCAATGACCTATCTTAAATTGAGACCTGAGATATGAGAAAGAACGTGAAATCTTCTCTCAAAGAATTTTTAAAAAAATGAATATAAATAGCTCTGCCTTAGCTGCAGAGATAACTTGGACAGTACATTTATGATAAATACTGACCTTGGTTTCAAGTTGAAATGAAGAATCTGCCTCATACTGGTCTTTTGAAGAGATACCTCATCATGTTGTGGCCACTTTTTGCTTCATAATAAAGTAAGCCTAGTAAGCCAGCGCACTAAAACCTTTCCCTCAACCCTATAAAATCCTACTCCTCAAGACCTAAAGAGTAAGCTGTCATGCTGAAAAAGGTAAAACATGCTAAAGAGAAGTGAATATTTCTTCCTGCTATTTGGTTATTGTCTTAAGTTCTGACCGGTAAGTTGGCATGTTGAACACTGGACACACAATCTTGGCCTTGATGCAGGACTATTAAAGAGATGAAGTCATGGTATCCAAATGGATTTAGAAAAGTAAAGGGAAGAAGGATCTTTAATGTCTGATAAAAAGCATAAATGCTAAATTTGTTACCAAATTTCTGTTGAACCTAATATTTCTTTTGAATAATAAGGTTAAAATCTTTTGAGCAAGATTCATATATGAGAAGACTGTAACAAATGGAGCAAATATATCACTTGATTAGGGTTTAACAGTTTTCAATGAAGCAAAGAGTGAAATCTAAAGTTTGCTGATATTATTACGAGTATGAATTTACATGGATTACAGAAGCTCAAGAGACTGAAAGAAAATGTGACAAAGACTAGAGATTACAAGTCACAAGTTCTAGCTTTAAAGGACTTTTAAGAGGTCATAAGAGTTAAGTACAAGGTAACAATAAGACAAGGAAAAGAAAAGACATAGATTGGAATAACTTCAATAAAGAAAGAGACTGATAATAATGAAATGTCACAGCACCAAAATACCAAGGAATCACATGATTTGCACCAGGTTTACCTAAATCACTGGACACATAATTCGTTATTATTCAAGTGCCGCGAAGGTTTAAGTTAAGCGGACTGGATAAGATCAGGATATGATGTTGGGCATTGCCTTATTTCAATTTTGGAAGTGGGATCGAGATTCTTGGAGTGCTAGAAATAAGGTCGTCTAGTAGTAAACAATGTGGGAAGATGGTGGAAGGGTTTCTTTGGATCTCTCAACACAGGGAAATTGTCAACCATAGTAGCCTGAAGTGAGGATGAGGATGCGGGTACGAGCACAAGTATATAGAAGTGACAACTTCTTTTATAAAGAAAAAAGAAAAAAAAATAGAGGGTGCAAGTACCTAGGAAACACCCATAAAAACTATAATACACAATATATATATAGTGAGGTGGAAGCATGACCTTTGCTCTCCCATTTCATGGTCACAGTTATCCCTGCACAATAGAAGCTCGCTCATGCAGGAACCACACCGCAATAGCATGATTCGGATGAATGCCAACCATCTTCATGACACGTGTCACCATGTGGGTGGTTGGAATCTTTTCAATGAGGGAAAAGGAGGAGAGAAATTAGGAGAGCCAAGCTCCAACATATATATATATATATATAGAGAGAGAGAGAAAGAACAAATCCTAAACCTCAAGCAATATAAAGAGAGGACCGAAGATGTTGAATATGGAGATGGAGAGGAGCTCGATAGAGTCGAAGGTCTGAAGCCTCAATTATAAGAAGAGTGCTCAAGCTCAGCCTCTTTGAGGTTTCAAAAGCTGCAAATCCGACCAGGAGCGGAAGCCTTGTTTCTTCGAGATCGTCGATCCGATGCTTGAGAGCTTTGGGATCTAGCCACATGAAAGAGATCTTAGCAATCAGTCCATTGTGCCACTATACTGCAAGGCTTCAACAACTGGCAGACACCCAACCGTCCCCTCCCTATTGCCGCCGCCTCTTTCTCTCCTGAGCCATGTCTTGGGATTTCAACAACCATGTTTCCTAGCCAAATATAGTTCAGAAACATGGAAACACAGTTCTGGGCCAGGTTCAAGAGAGGAAGTAGGCGATGTACTAAGTGGTAAACTATAAATCAAATGGTATATAGATTTTAAACCTTACGATAAGTATGATATATTATTGATCTTCTATTATGGATCTAAGGTCTTAATATTTTCACTTGGGATCTTGAAATGGAATTGATTTCAATAACCATCTTCACCATCAAAAAAAATGATATATATTCTAATATACAGGAATGTATTTTTTAATCCTACCCCTATCGAATTGGGTTGGTTAGTAGGTAACAAATTTTGAATTACAAACTCGAAATTGTACCAAGCGGACCAATGAACTAAGTAACATAGATATGTATATTTGGTTAAAGATACTAGACTTTCAAGTCATGGAGTTGCACTTCCAGTCCATCCCTCTACAACAAAGAGGTAAGAATTTTTATGTCGGCACTTGACCTAGCCCACCTTAAAGGGAAATTCACTTATATTCCTAAATATATTTCTAGCACTTACCACAATCAATTTAACCAAAAGTTATCCATAAACAAAATCAAACCACCATCTGGAGGCTTTAGAGCATGATTCTAACAACTATACACCAATATGAACAGCCCCAGACTATAAATAAAATGTGATAGCATCTCCAACTCTCTCCAAACTGAGTCTGGATTATCAATAACCCTTTAATCTCTCTCTCTCTCTCTCTCTCTCTCACACACACACACACACACACACAGAGATTAGCATAACAAAGATAAAATTCAAATTCAGCACAAAGTCACATTAACTCAAGCATTGATAAAATATTACCAGATCTTTGAAATTAGCATTTACCAAAACCTCTTGGAACGATCACCACAGGTTAAAATTCATACTAATAGTTTATACAAGACTAGGTTTTGGATGTTATGGAACTAGCATGTACTGGATAATTTGTTCCCAAGTTCATTATTTCAGACATAGAATAGAACATCCACGCGCACCCCACCCCACCCCCACCCCCACCCTGCGGGTACTACATGTCTGAAATTGTTTATACCCGTCCTTCTTACAAATTTAAATCATTTCTAAACAGAAAAGAGACCAATCACCTCTCGCATTTCCTTTCCATAAAGTTCAACTTTTCAGTCAATTCAAAACAGACCCCAGGATTCATCTCCTTCTCCCCCTAATCCATAACCTTTCAACCTAGCATTTAGGCCAAAAAAAGTACTAAATAACTTAAGAAAGCCACACAATTTCTTCTAAATTGAAACAACCTTCCAAAACCTAATGTTGTACCCCTTATCTAGCACTATCTACTTTTTATCTCAAGCACCTTTACGCCTCCAAAAAATATCCAGAAAGTTTTAGCCTATAAAAAAAGTTAACATCATATAATTGTCTCCTTTATTATCCATCTTTAGTCACTCCTGTATTCCAACTCCTCACTCTTTAATCTCTACAATTATTTTGCCAACAACACTAATACATCTTTAACAAGCCAAAGTCTTGAAAGACACAGAAGTGTATATAGGCAACATAAAAGTCAGTCTTAAATGCCCTCTTTTCAGTAAATATAAGAGTGATATGATGGGTATCGTAAGCGGCTATGCTAGAATATCAATCTAGAAAAAATTAAATCATATTTCTCCAGTAGTGGCTCTGAGAGTACTATCATTAGCGTTACACAATGTTAATATTTCTTTGTGGAGCTAAAAATTTGCAATAAGAAAGCGCTTCCACCACATAGCAGTCTAAGGAATCAAAAATTTGTATCAGCATCATTTTTATTTTCTAATTCTAAGCACAGTCACAAATTCGGTGTGCGGAAACAATTCAGGGGAACAAAGATTCAAAATTTATAAAAAATGTAAAAATTTATCAAAAATAAACCCTAATCTAGAATTCAGCATTCAAGCACGAACCCTAGTCCGAATACTGATCCCTGCAGCCTTACGATCACAAATCCGCGAACAAGCTTTCAAATTTAGGTATCCAAAACCTAAATCAAGAGCACGATGAACTAAATTCCCCACCAAATTATAAACGTCAACCACACAACCCTAGACCACTTATCAGATTTCAGTAATGAAGAAACCATCAAACGCGAAACCTAAAGGAATTCAAAACCCTAGAACAAGAAAACCCTAATTCGGGTCGTTTTAAAGCACGAACCTGAAGCTGGATGTTGCGGAACTTCTCCGGCGCGTTGGTGGCAGTGCCCCGGGCCATCCGGGGGAACCCGCCAATCTCGCGGCGGTGGAGCTTCCTCACGGAGTTGACGCAATCCCGCTCCCGGAGCTTCCGGGCGGAGCACTCGCCGGAGCTCAACTCCCGTCCGCGCTTCCTTGCCGTGACCCGAAGCCGGACCCTCAGCAGCGACTTCTTGTGGTTCTCCATCTCCACCCCTCTCCGCCTCCTTCTACTTCTGTTCCGATGGTCGGAACGACGGTAAAACGTGCGGGGAAGCTCAATGGGGAGAGGAGGGAAGGCATCGAGCTAAGGCTAGGGTTTGCCCGAACGCCATGAATACCGACGAGGAGCTCTCTCTCGCTTTCTCGCTCTCTCTTCGCCTCTCTTTCTCTCTCCTCGTGTCTTTCGAACGCTGCGGGATCTGAGGTTGTCGGAAGCGCATGAGTTTTGCATCCGTGCTTGCGCGCTGAGGACGTCAAATATTACCTGCGGGGGTCTGCCGGTTTAGACCGGACGGTCGTTGGTCGGACCGGAAAATATCCGTCTAAAACTATTTTTTATCTAAAATTATAAAAATTTAAGCATTTAATTAATATTTATATTTATAAAAAATAGATATAGATATTGATAAACAACTATGCGGTCACTATTCGAATATTTAATTTTATTTGTAATTTTATTTAGTTTTATATAGTATTTATAAACTTTTTACATAAATAAATAACTATATTAATATGCTATTAAATTAATTTACTCTCTATTTAATTATTTTTTTGTTTCTATGATCATAAAATTTAATTATTCGAGTTACATTCATATTGATATCCTTATGTCCAGTATTCAATTTATGTCTTTATCTGTTTAAAGTAAAAATGGATATAAATTTTTATATCCTATTAACATCGGTATTCATATTTGTATTCATCAAATAAAATAAATATAGACATGGATATACTACTATCTAATCTATATCCGATCTGATTTCAGCCCTATTGATCTTTGTTGAGCCAAATAACCCAACAACAACTAAGTTATTTCTATGTTTTTTTTTCTGAAAAAATTCTTAATTGATATTAATCTTGTTAAACAATAATGCAAAATCAAGGTTAGTGCTTATGTTGACCTTCTATTTAATTTTGATGAGCTCAAAACATATGGGTACATTTCTTATTATATTAATGAATTTAAGTGAGTATTTTAGGAGAAAATACATAAAAACTTAAGTGAAATTCATTAGCAAAAGGTTCAAAGGAATTAAGATGAGTTAAACATTTAGGTTGAACCTTGGTTGTATTTGGACAGTCTACGAGACGTCTCCCATAGTGGACGAGACATCTCTGGCACTTAGAAAGTATTCTGACACACCCTCGAGCCAACTCATGACTGAGACTGTTCGTCCGATTCCTGTTTACTTAAAAATACGCTAAACAGATCGTTGTTAGAACCGACAAACAAAGTTTAATTTAA
>JAOXJJ010000069.1:7353324-7385774 GCA_025769935.1 Phoenix roebelenii
GTGAATTTATCGTTATCGGTTAGCAATAACACTAATTTTAGTGATATGTAGGTCGCACTTTTTGTGCTCTCATCAGAGACAAGTCGACTCCCGCATAAAGACAGAAGACTGTCTCAATGTGCTAGTGCGCGAGACGTCTCCAACAAAGCGCGAGCCGTCTCCTGCAGTGAAGAACAGATTAACTCTTTTCTTCGGTCAGAACACGAGACGTCTCCTTTAGAGCGCAAGCCATCTTCTTCAGAGAAAAGACAGAAGAGTGTATTTTGCAAGCCGTCTCCCGCAAATGAAAGTAAAGACTCAGTTTCAATGAGGCAGAATGCGAGCTGACTCCAGACTATTGTGGGCCATCTCCCAAAAGAACAAATTTGAAGAAGCCGTGCACGAGTCGACTCCCAACTTACGTGAGCCGTCTCCCACGGGATTAACATAAACTCATTTCTGAAGAGTCCGATCTCAAGACGTCTCCAACCTGAGACAAGCCGACTCACAGAAAGGCCAAGACGTCTCCAAATCTGCTGGCACTCCAACAGCTAATTTGTCAGAACTTCTAGAAGTGACAAAACGGCTCTATTTTACCTCTTAACCGCTATTTCTCTGGTAGAAGACTATAAAGAAGATGTGTTTAACCGTTTTTCAAAAAGAAGAAAGTGATCATAAAGAGAATTTAAAAGAAACACCTTAAGAGAGCATTCAAGAGTCATTCAAAGCAAAAGAGAGAGAAAAAAGCATCTTGTGTGAATTCAAAAGCTTCCTCTCCAATTAATGCTGCCTCAGTGATCCTCAACTTCCTGTGCAATCAAAAGAGCATCAAGTAAAGGAGAAGCCAAAGTTCTTCCAGCAGCGATCCTTGCTTACAGGTCTTCTTTCCTTTACTCCTTTTATTTAAATTGCTATACCTGCTTATGTAAAGAAGCTTGTACTTGTTTAAAAACAATCTTTTGTTATCTTGTAACTTGATTCAATCAGAGGATTGGCATTGTCCAAGCTTGTGAATTGGACTGTGTTCAACCAAGTTTGGTTGAAGTTTGGTTCTAGTTAGTGATCCAGAAAAAACTAACTGGGTTCGTTGTGATCTCGGTAAAATAACAAGTTGGGTTGTGAACTCGTAAAACAACCAGGCTGTAATCTGAGGATTATAGTGAACTCCCAAGTATGCTTGGGGAGTGGACGTCGGAGTAAAAGTTAGCTCCAAACCACTATAAATCTTGTCTATTTGTGTTGTGGTTTATTACTCTTATTTTCTTTATAGCTTTTCTAAAACTGCTTGACTTGCTTCTATTTAAAATCAAGAAAGCTTTCCTTAGTAAAATTTGAGTAGCTTATTTTTTAAGGACCCAATTCACCCTCCCTCTTGGGTTGTCTTCTGGGCAACAACTTATATGCTGCAAAAAGGCTTCATAGTAAATAGAAGTGATTAATAATTTATTGTATCTTCAAATCAGATCATGTCACTAGCTAATGATGGTTTAGAAGTGCAAAGAAGTTAAACCAGCTCACTGTATCCTAAAATGGATATTTTAAGTTAATAATGATTGTTATCATATATTTATGAAGTTAGCTTGGGCTTGACCTAGTATCTAATTTGAATTGTGATAACTATAACCATGATCTTAAAGTATTAGAATATATAAAAGCTAGGTATTCTTTTTGAAAAAGGGAAGATGATATTTTTTTAGAAAATGAAAAGTTTGCACAGACAATCTTAAAGAAAAATGTTAGTACATGACTAATCGTCAAAAATTACCATATAACTAGACTATTGGAACCAAAATATAAACAAGTCCTTTAGCTCCATTATATCCTAAACTTGTTACTATTAAACAATGATAAAAAAAAAGACCCTTGTATCTCTAGTTTCCCTAGCTCGCCTGCACATCTTCCTCCTCTTCTTGGCTAACCACCCCTCAAAAAACTTCACCCCCTGCTTCTCCCACTGTCCCTCCTTTAATCAATCCACTCCCACCACCCTTTTATTTTATAACTAATAGGTATACTCCTCATGCATTCCCATTTTCCTGGCCATCTCCTTCTTGATCCAACATTGTGAAATAGCAAAAGTACTTGGCCTAAAGAATTAGCTACTTCATAAATAAGCTTTTGAAAAACTAATCATGAAAATAATCTTAATAAGCTAGATCTACCATGAAACAAAGCATCAGAGAGAAACATTTCATGAAAATAACTACACAAGGTTCAATGCACATTATAGATAGTCATTTTAGACTTTTAGTTGTTATTTATTTGTTTATGAAATTTACAGCGATATTAATTGAATCACAAATTATTTTTATTAATTATTGATTACTTATCAAATTTAAAGCTATATGTCAGTAAATTTTGCAGAAAATTTCATAAGTCCTATAATTTTTTCATCGCCATTATAGCGACTTATCAACTATTCATTCAATTATTTAAATTACAAAAATAAATTATAAATGGCTGTTTTACTACTTGCACTATGTTGTATTTATGCTTTATATGACATATGTGGTGACTTTTCATTATTTTGCTATTTATTGCTAAAATTACTCATTTTCACTATATGCAAATCATCAAACCTTTCATATTCTATTCCTATTAACTTCGTTTCTTTCATTAGTGGTGAAGAAATTAAGTGTAGAGTGTCTTAGCAACCTTTTATTGACACTTTCTTTTAAAATATAATTTTTTTATATTCTTATCTATGTAAGGTTATTCTTAAAAAATCCAAACAAAATCCCAAGTCAAACTCATGAACTTAATAATTACTTTATAGGTATTAATGCCAATGAAAACAATAGGTGTAATAGATTTTTTACTAACAAATAAAAATAGTTTAAAGTTATACTATTCCATGCATTAAGAGGCCTTCTACTATATAGGCCATATCAATGGCATTAGTAAGCTATGACTAGGCCTGTTAATGAGCCGAGCTGTTCGGGCTTGGCTTGGGCTCGGCCAGGTAAAAGCTCGGCTCGAGCTCGGCTCGTTAGTCAAATGAGCTCGAGCCCGAGCCCGAGCATAAAATGAAGTCCATTTAAACCTGAGCTCGAGCCTGAGCTCTAGCCCGAGCAGCTCACGAGCCCAACACCCTCGCCTACCTCATCGTCTTCCTCGCCCACCCCCCGCCTCTTCGCGCCTTCGCCGGCCCCTCCGTCTTGCTCTACGACGTCACCGTCTATGCCTTCGAGTGCATCGACAATGTCCTCCCCCTTGAGTCCGAGGTCACCGGCAAAGCCAAATTCGGCAGGACCCTCGGGCTCTCCATGTTCTTCATCGCCGTTATGTTCGGCCTCTTTGGCGTCCTCGGATACTTCACCTTCGGCGATGGCACCCGCAACATCATCACCACCAACCTGGGCACTGGTATCGTCACCATGCTGGTCCAGTTGGGCCTCTGCATCAACCTCTTCTTAACGTTTCTGGTGATGATGAATCCTGTGTACGAGGTGGTGGAGTGGTGGTTCTGCAGGAAGAGGTATTGTGCCTGGCTCCGGTGGTTGCTGGTGGCGGCGGTGAGCTTGGCGGTGATGCTGCTGCCCAACTTAGCCGACTTCCTCTCACTGGTGGGGAGCAGCATATGCATCATCCTCGCCTTCGTCCTACCCGTGGCCTTCCACCTAAAGGTGTTCGGGATGGAGTTGGGGTGGGGCTCGGTGGCCGCGGACTTGGGGATCCTGGTGCTGGGCCTTGCGCTGGTGGTGTCCGGAACCGTGTCATCTCTCACGATTTTGTTTTCGATCAGAAGATTCCATCCCATCGGAGCTTTCACGATATTGGTTGGCTTGAGCTTATAATTGAAACGAGCTTTATGAGCTCAAGCCCGAGCCTTTGCTTTGCCAAGCAAACCCGAGCTCGAGCCCAATACAGAGCTGCGTACCGAGCCCGAGCCCGAGATTCTGTGAAACGAGCCGAGCCTCCCAGGCTGGGCTCGGCTCGTTAACAGGCCTAAGTAGTATCCATTGATATTGTAGTAGCAAGAGCTAGCAGACTCAAACGTAAGGATTGTACGATGAGATCGAATGATGCAATCAAGTGTCGTATACAGGAGTGACTCGATGCATTTGGAGCCTAAAACGAACTCAAAGGCTCCAACATAAATGCATTTGGGGGCTTTAATGCATAAATAGGAAAGAGATAATAAATTTCTTTAGATAAGAGATACGTCCCAACAAAAATGTATTTGAGAGCCTTAATGCATTTATAACTATAAAGATAACGTAGCATTTGAGGCCTCCAAATACATTGGGGGCATCAATGCATTTGGATGCTCACCTTGGAACTCACTATAATAAACGCATTTAGGGGCCGGAGCTGCAGTACAAAGAATCACATGAAAGGAAAAAAATGTTCCAGAGATAGGATAAGGGTGTTTTTGTCCTAAAAATGCCAAAGTTTCCCTTAACAAAAGAAGTATTCTTTAAGGATGATCTTAAAACAATGTTTATCATGCAAAACAGTATAAGTTTTGTTGGATCGATTTGCAAATACTAATAAGAGAAGCAGTGAATTTGCAAAAAAAAAAAAAAGCTTATATGATTTCATCTCGACAAACTTGGTCTCCCTGATTCCCGGGACCTTGTTGTTAAGTCTTGCGGTACGGAGCCTTCAGAGATTCCGTGATCCATGGGTCCTCGTAAGGCTCCCTGTTCCTCCTTTGACCTTAACCATTCAATAACCAAACCCATCAGCCAGTGCCATTTTTTTTTCAATTTACATTTTGTTTTTATAAACAATGAAAGACCTTTTCAAAATCACCCTTTAGAAAAATTCTGCTGTGACGGTGGAGTGGTTATCGGCGATATCTAGTGGCGGTGCGGGGTGTGAGGATTTTCGGACTGTATATGTATATTGGGAGGCAAATAAGACTGCAGACTAAATCGGCTTGTATGCTGCCCACCATTTTAGAAGGTTTTTTTTGGACATGTTATACTTCTGTCCCTACTTCTTCCTGTTATACTCTTTCTCTTAATTTCATTGGCTATGAGCAGCCCGCGTAACAAAAAATAAAAAATATATTATTTGTAGATTGAAAACTACCCCAAAACAAGAGTGACAGCGGTTAAGTAACTTTTAGGATTTGATTTTAATAAATAATTATGGTATATTTATCCTCATTATTACCATTAATTAATTTTTTTTATTTTATTTTACGTAATGATGTTTGGAATAACTTTTCTCCCGAACCCAGGCGTGCTTGAAGCGTCGCGGGGAATGGACTCCAACGCCACGGACGTGGGCCCCACCGCCCCGTCAATCCGACCGGGATGTGGGCCCCAGCCCCATTTGCCATCCCATTTCGTGCCACGTGGCAGCAGTCCAACCCCGTTGGACGGGGTGAGAGGAGGAGCCGGGTCTGTGCGAGCCGGCTGAGACGGATGGGTACGTCATGCGGCCTGGCGTGCCGGACCGGATCAACCGCTTCCAAAGTTGGCAGTGAGAAAACTCCACGGCTCTACGATACTTACAAGACCCCTAAAAAGGTATGACTTGTAATTCTTTTTTTTGGGGTATACCGGCGACTCACCGCATCAGGTGTAAATATATCCAGAATAATCACAGTACAAAATATGCTCTAGTACCACTGGCATGTGCTCCAATTTCCTCAGAAGATACTTCCAGAGTGATGCACTGCAAAAGATGCGATCCAGTCTGACTCATTATTTATTTTCCAAAAAACGTGCTTAACTCGAAACGAGTCCAGCTCTCCCACAAGATGGCAAAAAGTATGACTTATATATAATCACGCATGTTTATAGAAAAGTAAATAGTACGGCTGGCTAAATTGCTTCCTTTGTTTTATGGGAACTCTTACTATTGTTTTCTGGTTTTATTGACGGCTTTCACAACTGCTGTTGTATTAAAAAAAAAAAAAAATCCGGAACCAGCGCCACTAATACCAGCAATTAATTCTAGTGCCGTTAATCTTAAGAAATATTACTGTTATTAATTATTATCAGCACAAAGGCCAGAGAGGGGGAGACGGAACCAAAGAGGCTCTTGTTTTCTTATTTCAAGGCTGAAGCTATTGATTTCAACTAGAATTCATATTTGTGTACTTGTTCAAGAAATGATGCTGCGGAGGAAGGTGGAGTTGGAGGAGAGGAGAGATGAAAAAGTTTCTTCTTTGAGCTGTTCTTCGATGGAGCAAGTTCGGTCGGCAAGGCGGCTGTGGAGAGGTGATGAAGGATATAATGATGAGCTGATGGTGAAGATGAAGGAATTGGAAGAGCTCTTGACTGCCCACAAGATGGCCTCCTCGTCATGGAGGAGTAGAGCTGGAGACTTGCAGCCGGACTGCCTGCACAAGGCTGGGGACAAAAGATCAGCTGAGATTTATCCTGATCGATTGCATGAGAGGAATATGACGAGGGAGATCCCAAGAGGTAATGCGATGGAGTTCGATGGTAATTCGGCTTCGAGCATCAGGGATGATCAGGGTTGCAGTTATAATGCAAAGAATTCAGAAGGTTCAAGAGGAAGGTTATATGAGAAATATATGGAGAAGAGAGATGCAAAGCTGAGGGAGGAGTGGGGATTGAGAAGGGCTCATAAGGAAGCTAAGATGAAGTCTATGTGGGATAGCTTCGAACGAAGCCAGGCGGAGATGAAGGCTCGATTTGGTGGATCTGCTGATGGAAAGGAGTTGGCTCTTCAAGGTTGTTGGCATGCAGAGAAGCTGAAATCCTTTGGTGCTCGTTCAGCAATTAAGGATACAGAACAGGTACTGAATTCTTCTTTCTTAATTTTATCTTCTTGATGCATGCCTGGTTTACACTTTACAGAAAGTAAAATTGAGAAGTTTATTTTACTGTTGTTACATTTTGGAGAGTGCATGTGATTCAGGAAGCAGAGGAAGGTGTTGCAAAGCAGCTTGAACTTTAAATTTCAACTTCTTTTCCTACCAAATGACAGTAATTATTCAATTTCTTTGCCAATCATTTTGTAATATACGGTGTAGAGATTTTTAACTTTCTCTATGAACAACATGACAGCACATAGATAATGTATTGAATGTTTCAAAGAGCAAAACTTGCTTGAGTATCTGTAAACTTAAATAAAAAAAAAGTATACTTATTGTAGTGTTACTTTATGGTCTTCGTTTTATCTTGGAAAAAAAAGAGATTATTACCATCATCATAATTATTACTTGTTTTCTTAACTTACGGGTCACTCTTCAGGTCATGCTGCAATGAGTTCTTAGCCTCCTCTGTAAGGATGATATTTATCTATTCCTCTCACATTCTTATATATAATCTTGTTTTCATATTGGTCTTAGAGTCTTCAAAGTGTAGGGAAACAATCTTTTTCTTCTGTCACCTTGAAATTGTTCTACATAGTTTGTTCTTCTATAGATCTTTTGCCCCTTTAACATCAAAACCTGATAAAGAATGAAACTTATTCATCTGACTTATATTATTTCTAATGCAAATTGCTTTCATCTTGGTAGCAGAAGATCGAGTTCATCCAGACGGAGGAAGGGAATCCTCGCAAGCAGGTTCTATATGCTCGGAACAAATTCTTCGATGATACAGTACTGCTCGGCGATGGCTCTTCCAGCAGAACTGGTTCTAAGAAGCTGGTATCCAGTAGAATTGCATCTTCCTCTATATCTCAAAACTTAGCTGCATCCATTCCTAGGCCTCCTGTTAAATCTGGCTCCATAAGGCGAAGGACTCAGTCTGAAAGTCCTCCAGCACAATCAGTTTCCAACAACTCTAATCACAGAAAGGAAAACATGAAGCCATTTACTGGAACTAGCAAGATAACCGGACCGAGGACGCATGCTCGAAGCAGGAGTATCTGTGAAGGCATGAACATTTTCAAGGAAGAGAAGCCGCCAAGGTTCAGGCCTATAAGAAATTGCTCGGTCAGTTCGGGTGAGTTAAAAGATCTTTCATCAATGAACACTGGCAGTGCCAGTTTGACACCATCAAGGTTTTCGAAGGAGCGAAGTGTGCAAAGCAGTAACAGGTTCCAAAAGATGAGCGAGTCGAAGCCATTTCTTAGGAGGGGCAATGGAATATGTCGTGGCGCCGGCGAGGGAGCTTTTGTGATCCAGAAAAATGGAGAGGAGTCTGAAGGGTTGGTGGATCAGAGTGAATGCTTCCCTGATACAGCTAAAGATAAAGATGAACAATTAGAAAGAACATTGAGCGAAAGCAGGGAAACTGGTTTTCCTTCTGACTCAGATGGTGAGAAACCAAGATGCAGCGAAGAGTCAGGAAGTTCTGGTCATGCCAGACCTGATAATGGTGATAGCTTCAGACCTGTATCTCAAGCAGATGAGTTTGATGCCAGTGCTGGGGGCATCAGAGAGTTAGCAGAAGAAAATCCTGGATCTTGGAACTCACACATCAAATATCCATTTTCCGGTTCGCATGAGGCATTGGATGTTAATGCTGCAGTAGATACTCTTACAAGCTTCCCAGCTTCCTGGAATTGTCACCCCATGAACCAAATTCAGAAGGTGGATTCTACTCGAGCAAAGAAGAAATGGGCGAAAGCTGAGAAACTTGTTCTTGCCACTACTGCTTCCCATCAACTGCGAAACGGTGTGGCAGAAGGGTTCAAGAGATTGTTCAGATTTGGGAAGAAAAGCAAGGGTGCAGAAGGTGTAGTAAATGATTTGGTGCCTGGCTCAACAGCTTCTGATGTTCATAATGATATAGGAAATGGCCATGATCTGGCAAACCAATCATCTAAGGAAGTCGAGGATCTAAGGAAGTTGAGGATGGAGTATTCAGTTCCTGATTGCCATGGTCTAAATGAGGGAAAGGTCTTTCCTTATCAAGGTATGCTGCTTTCCTATTGATTAGTCTCTATGTTGATTCTTTCCTAGTTCCTTATTTGATAATTCTGCGAGTTCTTGGATTCTTTCTGATGAACAAAAGTAAAATACTGGCATTTAGTTTTTCTAGTGTTCTTTCAACTTTCTGAATTTTTCCAAAGCTGCTACACAAACAACAGCCTCTTAAGCAGTTATCAAAACTTATTATATAGGTGTGTCAAGCTTATTCAGGACTTGGGAGGAGTCTTGTCTTTCATTTCTTGAAACATTCTAGATGGCACACCTCATTAAATTCTAGACTGTTAAACCATATTACTTGTAGGTGTTTGGAATTTCTTCTATTAATTTCTACATTCAGCTTCACATTACATCAGCAGGGATGCTAATGAAAAGCTTGGTAATGGCTATACTTTCATAGCCATCTTAACTGAGTATATTTTACTCTCTGCAGTTCTATCATTACACAGCTCCATTCCCCATCATCCTGCAAACTCCACGCTGGGGGAAGATCACATGTCCGGAAATTCTCCAAAAGGTAACTGCTTAATGATGAATTACATGCAATTTGACGGTGTTGGTTAGTTTGGGAATGCTAGAAACTGTAACAGCCTAGGTACTTAAGATCTATCCAACGAATAATCGATGTGGGACTAAACACACGCCCGCATGGGTCCTCACATACCCTCCCCTCATTTAAGCCCTGACGTCCTCGCTGCGCTAAGGATTTAAATATAATCACAATCACCATGATCGGCCTATAGTCAATCTCGATCGGCCCGTGACCAGCCCCAATGGATCCGTTTTACAGTGTACCCTAGTCTATATAGATTATGGGCCGGATCTACCATGATGCCATTTTGTAACAACCTAGGGTCTCACCCAAAATGGCTAATTGGAAGATATTATTTGAGTTCCTTGATTCTGTATAAGTGCCCAAGATCTATCCAACGAATTACTGATGTATGACTAAACACACACCCACACAAGTTCTCACAGAAACAACTTCCAAGTGTTCAAATCTTCAGGTTTGGTATCTTCGATTGCTCTGTTGCACTAAAAATATGATTCATTATCTGGGTTTTGCAGCACATCGCTCGCTCTTCTCCCTTCCATCATTTCCTAGCAAGTGAAGTGAATCTAAGCTTAGGTGACAGAATGGTGGTCAGCAGCATCAGCATTTTCCAGTATTTCTTGATCATTATATACTAATATGGATTTCCAATAGATGCTTGACCTTCCCACTTTATAGTTTGGAAAACATTCTGTTCCAAAGATTGTGGAGTATCATGTGACTCAGGGTTGTGGGAATCAATTTCTCCCTGCTATCTCATTTTTGTATTGTTAGTGGTTCTGCAGAGTTCATCAGGCCAACTCTCGCCGATGCGCACGGCAAGTTTTGTGTATTTGAACGATTCCATTTGTAGCTTGTATATTTGTACACAGGCAATGTTACACTTGTCGGATATTTGATTTATACAATCAAAAAGTCTTAGTTTCTTCTTCTTATTTTGTTGTTTTTTGATCTATTGGTTCCATTGTACAATTTTGTGCTTTTCAAAAATTTTTTTAAAAAAAAATTGCATGAACTTTCTCAGCCATATAATGGCAGGATGATGGTTAGGCTTCAGTTATGTGAAGGCAAAGCCTGTTGCATTAGATGTGTTAACTTTTTGCTTGGAGGCAGCTGCAGTTGAATTTTTTTTTGAAAGCCTTAGAATGTGATTTAATCATGATCAGGGGAGACATGATTAAGTTTTATTTCCTTATTAAGAATTTGATCGACAGTTCTTTTCAGAAAAAAAGAACCAGATAAAACTGTGTGGACTAGCTCAGAGATCAAAACTGCATTTGATTGACACATGCTGAAGATCACAACAAAACAGAATACTAAAATGGCGATTGGGAAACAGACATAATAGCTTGTGCAGTTCTTTATTGATAGTTTTAGCACCATTCTTGATATAATGCATACATTAGTTACTCCCTTTCGGCGGGTTCATACCGGCCTTAGTAGTTCTTGGCAAGGTTTAATGGAATGGAGTTTAATACTGAAAAATTAATCAAAAGATGCAACAGCAATAAATTGGTCGGTCGGGTGGCGATGCCGCTCGCCATTTTTAAGTGGTTGAGGATGAAGATATTATCAGTAAACATCAAATGATAATGTTTTGGAGGCTGCTGAGGTGGTAAAATAGTCTCCCATGCCACTATCATCAGATGGCTGTTAATTTAGTTTCATGGCTTGGGTTGGCTAAGAGTGACAAAACTAGTTGTGCAGTGATATACTGATATATGACTTCATCATCACCAATTCTGTAAATGTCACCAAATATTGGCTTCGGAGGATAGAACCAGGAATGGATGTATCTTGTTTCTCTAGTCACAAGGTTATTGGACTTTGTTGAACTAATGTTATCAAATTGTAAGTTTCAGACTTGAAATGTATGACCCTAATGTAACATGTTTACTCTCTTAGTTACATAAAACTTTGAAAAATATGAATTAAATTTAAGGAAGTATATTAAGATATCAATATGCATTCCCATTTTGCCTCCACAAAAAGTACTTCCATGAACTGAGCAGTCAATCATATCTAACTAAACTCCCCTTTTATAGAAAAAGATTGGCTAAAAGATAAACTCTAGCAAACAGAATTTTGGAGACTCCTAACTTAATAAGGACTCTAACTAAATTCAAATCCTCCTAATACTCAACATGGCATTTCTTTTGGAAGGCTTCTTGATGGAGGATGGGCCTCTAAAAGTGAGAAATCCAACCATGTGCAAGGAAGACCAAGCCCAAGGAAGCCTCTCATGCCATGTGGACCAAGTCAAACTTGGTTATTTGGACTTAATCTAACATGACATGTGGCGACCCCTAATTAATCAAGACTGAATTAAGAACCCAATCAATGCCTTGACTCAACCTAATTGTGGCGTTGAGGACCTAACTCAAAGTGAATTTTAATCACTTATTACACGGACTCAATCTAATGCCCCTTGGCAACCAATTACATGGACTTAATTGAGGACTCAAATCAGCAAACTTATAATTCAATTTAGGACTCAATCTAGGACCCAATGTGAGAAATCAAACCAAACCCTGACTAGAGGATCCAATCCTCACATACAAGGACTCAAAATGACTTGACGCCTAATGTTGGACTCATGACTCAAGAAGGAAATAAACTCAATTCATTGTGATTTGGCACTCCATGGTTGGCCTCTATTTCCACGCTTGCCCCATGATTCAATTGGGCTCATGAAGCACTCATGCTCTTAATTGGCTCGATTCGTCCAAAGAATGAAGACTCGATCTCCGCGCGCATCCCATAATTCAATTGGGCTCAATATAATTGGAACTCCTTGAACCCCATGTAATTTGATGACCTTCCAAGAAAAGTACTTAATCACCTTGCACGCTTTCAGCTTAAGCTCATGCTCCTACATCAGTATCTTAATTCTTAACTATAACATATCCATGTGATATAAACTTTCACACACTACATTGATCATTTTGTGTTTCATCATCCTTTAATTTAGTTTAATTCATAAGCCCTTAGATTTATAATAAAATTTTGGCCAAGGTTTTTAATAAAATGAAATCTAGACATTCGATGCATGGTTATGAAAAGCATTTTAGTTTTGGGAATCCAAAACATGGTTACAGGCTTCTAAAAGGATTTAAAAAGGTGAAGCCAGCCCTTTTTATTTGGTCCCCATGGAAAAAGATTACAGAAGAAACACTTGATATTAATTATGTGCATGTCTCCGCTCCTTCCACCTACTGAAAAGTGCAGTGCATATGTATGGTCTTCAACTGAAGGGAAAAAGAAATCCATTCATCGATAAAGAACCGAATTCCATATTATCTGATCAAATATGTAAAAGAACAAAAGAGACAGTAATCTACTTTAGTCTTGTATCGTTATATATGTTATGGAGAATGAATCAGTTTGTGATAAGCTTACCAGTTAGAAGTAACAAACCTTCTCGCCATGTTGAGATAACAACAATATATATATATATATATAAGCCATCTGAATGGCATGCAAACAAGAAACAGTGCATCACAACTTGGAAAACATTCAGCTTCTCATCTGAATGGCATGTTTGGTCCTTCTTTAAGCAGGATGGGCGAGTGTCCGAACTGGAGAGGTAGGGCACGTGTGCCGATGGCATCGATCCGATGTCGCGAACACGTGCCCTGCTTCTCCAGCACGGCTTGCCCGACCCTTTTCTCCAGCTCCTTCGACGTCGAACATGGCCCAATTCCCTTCACTTGTCGGAGAGAAGGTACATCATCACAAGGAGGACTACTTGCACCACCGCCAATTTATACATGAGAGACCTCAACAAAACTAGCTGTAGCTTTGTGAACATAGGCTATCATGTTGGTAACTTACAAGGATTAGGCTGCCTAAAAGAATAGTAGTTGATTAGAAGAGGTTATGATTTCTGGAGATGTGGGAGGACATGGCTGTCTACCTAGCACCTACCTCAAAGGCACTTTGATCAATGGCAGACCACCCACCATGACTCTTTAGAAAGTTCAGGAAAGTGGGAACAATGATTGCTACTATACAATCTATAATGTGACTAATGTCTGGTTGCACCAGAACTGGTGAATCAGGCCGGCAGCAATGGCTTCAACATGGCATTAGGCTAATGGTTTTGATCTGAAGTCGTCATGAGACACTTCTAATTGCTTGATGATTCCTTCTATTTATGGATGAGCTTAAGAAGCTTGACGTAAAGCACCATTTATGTGCGAACACGCATCCCGTCTATAAGAATTTTTCATTGGTGTAAGCCATTCTCAACTCATAAAAGATAAGTGAATGGATTAAAAAAAATACTTCTCTGATTGTTACTTTCAGGATAATACTTTGAATGGTGGAGTTATGTTTGCTTTCGACGACGGTCCAATGGCTACCAAGTGCCGATGATCGTGATGTAATCCTTGAAAATTATAATCCAAGAGCATGCGTACTTATGAGTAGTTCTAGATGCCTAACTCTAACTCTTTTTTAAATTGTCAACGGCGACGGTTTGTATTATAGTGGTTCATGAGTGGCTATGTGGAATGCTTAATGGCTAAAAGGTAATGATAAGAGTTTTTAATCCTTGTTGCATCCCATGTTCACGGCTATTTGTAGGAACTAACTTTGATCATTTGATGATGGAAATATGGGATTTAGCACCTTTTTTTTTCTTCTAGTGTTTTCATCTTTAGTCTGCATGAATGCATGAAAAATGGCGATGCAGAGGAAAATGATGAATAGCTAATTTGTGTTTGCATATTCAGAAGTGAATTACTTTGAAGACATATTCAGAAGCATCCACACGAGCTTTGGAATTCAAAATTAACATAGGCAATGAGCAAAATATTAGAAAAAAAATTATGAAAAGTTTAGAAACATTATTTTACCAAAAAGCATATGAAATAATTAATGCATAAGGCTTGTTGAAATAAGAAGTAACATAGGAGGAAACAACAACATAGACTTGCAACAGGAACTGATACTGACTGATAGCAATATTTACATAAAATTTTAAGCAGCTTGCAAATTTATAAATGGAACAGTTGTGATTTTTTTTTTGGATTGGATTGCCAAGCTATTCAACCAAGGATTCATGAATAACTATAGCTTCTGTTAGTAATTTGTTAATAATATGGAGAGCATGGACGAGATTGTAGAATTTATAGCGGTGTATTAGTGTCATTTAATGAGCATTACTTGATGTGAGTTCAGTTTTATTGGACGATGTCTAATTTTCATCAAATTTATTGGTCTTGCACATCTTGCATTAACTTCTCACCAAATTCTTCCATCTGAATTGCAATTTCTACCAATGAATGCAAAATCTATTACTTAATTTAGAGATGAACCCTGAGGACCGTCTAGGTTTCTCTGGTCAGAAATTGTAACTTGTAGTGCCATGATTATAATGAGGGCCCGGACTTGCAATTTCCTGTTCTTTGGTTCTTGGGGTTATACAAGTGTAGGACTTACTTTTGTTCTCCTAGTCCAAGTCCTTTAGGTAGCGATTCCTTTACTTCATAGATCGATGAATTGATTTTGCTAGTAAGGAACGAAAAAAAGAAAAAACAAATTAGATGCTCCTCTTCTATTCGATTAGAAAAAATAAAGATTGAACCCAGCAGAATGCTCTTTATTGTCTGCCTCACTTAAGTTGTTCATATATTTCATTCGAAAAGTAGACACGTCAACTACTCATAGATATTTCATCTTTATCTGCCGAATCAAGACCATTATACTAGAACTCTTGAGTAGAATGTGCATTAGCAAAACTGAGAACTGCTTAAAACAAGTTCAGTATCCATTTTTTTGAACTAACTACTATAATAGCAGCAGCAGCAGCAGCAGCAGCAGCAAAGATACTTCAGATACATCAAGTTTAGGAGCTAAGGGTAGCCAAATCAAAGGGGAGCTTAAAGCAAACGTTAGAATCCAAGGGCTTTTTCCAAGCTAAGAAACTCTCCTGAGCAATTGCTATTTTTGTCTCCAGGCCCATTTACTAACAAGGAAGGGCCTTTAGGTGATGCACTTATCCATCACATGGATCCTCACCTTAGAGAGTTTTTTGGGCAAGATCCTGCAAGAGATGCTTAGAATTTTTTTAGGGCAGCGTAAAGATCCATCTTTAAACTAGAACGGTTGCCTCTTCCAGCTTTACCAGCAACTTTCACGCTATACTCGGTCTTTGCATGGAAAAACAAATACAGTTATTGAGGACAATCATGGAAAGGAATACGGTAGCTGAAATGAACTTTATACCGGTGACCCAATCACAGATGTGATACATTCTAAATCAGGATGCAGGCAAAAAGAATTTTAAGGCAATCTGTAGGTACAATATGCTCGTCAAACTGGTATCCTTTCAGGTACAAAAGAAAAAAAAAAATATTGTACAGTACAAAAAGGTAGCTGTGAGCTCTCTTTGATTGGTAAAATCTGGAAATGCATATCGTGAAATGGAGGGGAACTAATGCTTTAACCAATGCCTGACCCAGAGAGGTATTTTTGTGCCAGGGAGAAGCAGGCTTCCTTCTGTTTCTTGTATTCATTGTAGCGAAGGAAGAAGTAATCAAGGTAATCAAAATCAATTGGAGACACCTTCGCCTATTTTTCATAGGAGGGAAACAGTTAGTTTCATATAAAATTTCAGGTCACCCAATTAGAATCCAGCAAAGGATAATAAAATAATACCTGGATAAGAGCCCATAGAGCCCAGTAAATGTGTGATGCTAACCTAAAGGTATTTGTTTCAATGTACAGGGCTTCAAGATCTTTGTCAGGTACCTGTCAGAAACAATAAGCTATCTTAGTAATAGAGATGAAGTAGAAAGCAAACACATGGCGGAGTACTTTTATTGCTAACAAGCATACAAACATGTACATGCACACATGCGCAAACATGCATACATATATACATATATACTTAAATGCATATGTACATATACATATACATACATACATACATAGTTCGTCTACTCACCTCCAGGAGGAATTGAGATATAAATCCTACTAACTCGAAATTGATAATGGATATTTCAGGTTGAAAATCTACATCGTTGATTATAATCTACATCATAAAACTATCATAAACCAAAAATCATATCTTTGGGAAGCCTCCTAAGTCCTAACCATACATCAAAACCGCAATCGTCAACAATTGTAATAGGGTTAGTGTGGCAAACTACATCATAAGGCATATAAATTAAAAATCAAAATCGTTAATCATGATCTACAAATAGTCCAAAATTCAATAGATTTGAATGCTTCCAAACTATAAATCATGTAAAACATCATATTAGTTATTAAAATGATATATTTTTGGACCACTTGATATATAGGCAAATGATCTTAAGAAGACATGATTTTGGTTTCAAACTAATAGTTAATGCAAATCATGATCAAAGGTATAGATTCTCCAATATTAAGTCTCTCTCTCTCTCTCTCTATATATATATATATATATATGTGTGTGTGTAGAGAAATAGAGGTAGACTTGGCTGCACTCAAGTAGATTTCCACTCAAATTCAGTCAAGTCTAGATAGAACAATAGAGTCTCGCATTGATGATCCGAGCTGTTGGATATGATATACTCACTCTAAACTTCTACATATAAAAAATCATGTGATTTGGAGATTCAATTTTTTCACATTACTTAAACTATCCAATTTTTTTGGCTACTTGATGCATAGGTTAGGAGTTTTCAGATCATACAATTTAGTGTATAAGCAATTTAGAGATAGTAGATCACATCTAACGGCTCAAATCATTGTTGTCAGACTCTCATTGTCCAATTTAGATCTGATAGGAGCTAAGTGGAGATCCACTCAAGTGTAGCCATCTCTCTCTCTCTCTCTCTCTATATATATATATATTATATATATTATATATATATATGAATGGTTTCAGAAGTAGTAAAATTTATATGGGATAAATTAGGTGCAATGACAATGATAGTTCCCCTTCAACCATGGGGTGCAGAGACTACAACTTAATATGCTTCTTAAAGCTTCAAGTAATGAAATAAAGATCCATTCTGTACATCTTCAAGCTAAATATAGGGGTCAACATAGCCGTAAACATGATTAGCGCAGTATATGTTAAACCACTTTTCAGACAATACTCTGAGCGGTATAACAAAGGCATTAAAAAATGTCAAAGGGTAGGGGACCAATGCATGGGTGATTAAGTGAAAAGACATATTTGCATGAGACCAAAAAGAAGGTTCATTTAGTGCAGAACTCTTGTGGTCGGTGCAATTGGTCAATCTACAAATCCAAAAGGACCAAAAGAGAATAGGGTAACAAAGTAGAGCACTCTTTTTGCATCTATACACACTACTCCCACTTATCAATTCTATCACTTTCCTTTTCCAGCTTTCGAATCTACTGGTTATATATAGACCTTAGAAGTCAAGACCAACAGTAATAAGTTTGGAGGAAAAGCAAGGGTGTGAGAGAAGAAAAAAGGTATTTCTCCTTATCATCTGGTGGAGAAGGAAAGATGGCTTTTCCCCTCATGCTACAAATTAAGCAAAGGAGGAGAGGAGATCGAATTTTCTTCTCCACTAGTTGCGAATGAGCACATAGAAGAATTAAACAAAAAAATCTGATGATAGAAATTCTTTTTAAAACTTAAACTGCCTCATTAACAGTTTGGATGCATTACTTAAATTCCACCGTGTAAATCAAGCTAACTGAAGTTCCAATTAGCAGATTGAAAGGGCACTGTGTAAAAATGAAGTAAAAAGGAAAGCAAAACATAGTGGTAGTGCTAAAAGAAAAGGTTTTATGGCACTTTCTTGTAGTAGAGTTTGTTGATTTAGCAATACCATCATGTTGAACAAAAGGAAGCTGATGGACTAATGCAATGATATTCTTAACAGTGTGAAGGGAAAGAGCATATTCTTACGTTCAAAAAAGTACCAAAAGAAATGTGAGATGGATTCCTCCCAAAAGGATTAATAATAATAATCTTTTCTTTCCAGTTTCCACTTTATGATAAGATTTCCACTATTAACATAACCAAATAATAAATCTTAGCAATAATCTCTAATGAAAATGACATGCAAACCTAACCATCAAATTCACGTACCTCATGCGGTCTATCAGGTTGCAAATAATTCCTGAAGAAATGATATTGCGCATTCTTTTCTGGGTACCTACATTACAATACATCCCCAACAACAAATTATTCAGCAATGCATTTTTTTGAAGGAACAAAACAAAGTGTTCAACTGATTGTCAAGAATGAGGGAGCACACAAGCTGTAGTCACAGTCAAAGCCTGCATATTCATTGAAGTGATTTGCAATGTCATAGCCTCTATAGCTGTATGACCCATACTCAAAATCAATGAAGTAGAGTTTCCCTAAAATTTTGATAGAATTGGCCATCCAAACACAATCAAATGATGTCAAATTTCCAAAATATAAAAAAGAAACAAAAATAGCTGGAAACTGAGGAACTGAAGGTAACAGTTACCTTCTTCATCATTTAGCATCAAATTCCCAGAAAGTAAATCATTATGCGCAAAGACCACGGGAGCATTTAGAAGGTCTGTTAATTCCTGACAGTAAATCACAAGGGATAAGAATTAAATTAAATATATACTTGACTACAATAAAACTCAAGATCTTTAAACCTTAAAGGAAACTAAGAAATAAAATTGTAAAAGTTGAGATTACAAATACATTCCTGATAATCATATGAGAAAGCACAGAGTGCATATAAATCATTTTAAACAGATCAACCTCTTTTCTCCCATAAAATAGGGTAGTGTGCAGTTCAATTCATTTCTCAGGAATAAAAGGAGATAAGTTAGTGCACTGTAATTGACAAAGATCTTCATACAAAATCTCAAATGCAATGGCAAAGCTGGTTTCACATGGATACCAATTCTTTCTTCTCCATAGCCAACATTATGCTATTGCAGTCATGATGTAAAAAGGCATGCATTCAATAGTTATACATATGGCTTTGTGCAAGAATATCTAACTCATAAGAGAAGTTGCAAAATTGTGCCTATGTCCTGTGAACTAATAAAAGGCGCCATCATTAGAAAAATGTGTATTCAAGAGTATGGAAAGTGGCAACAAGAAGCAGTGAAGCACAATCATTACATCCCCAGAGAGAGTACCTTGAGTGCAATAATTTCATTGCAGATTTCTTTAAATGAAATTGTTTCATATTTAGCCTGCTTCTCATTGTCATCAAATTGTAACACCGCAGCTGCAACAAACATTTTCTTAAGTTAAGATGGATGTCAACAGAAGTATACAGAAGGAACCCAGAAGGCATGCAGCATAAGAAAAGTACAATATAACTTTCTTTCTTCTTTTTTTTTTTTGCTGAAACGGGCATTTCATACATTACGGGTACGAATACACCCAATAGAATCGGCAAACAATATAACTTATTTATTTGTCTAATTAAAAAGGAAATATAAGGCCATAGGAGTGACTGGCGACCTTTTTCAAAGAACTTGAAGACATCATTCCACAGTTGTGCTTCACTAGAACCTGGTATATCCACTTGATGGAATTTATAAAGTTGTTTAGCAATTTCAGCAGCTATTTTAGGGTTACTCATGTCTGCAAATGCATAAATAAATTCAGGTCAATGGAGCACGATGCAAAAAAAAAAAATATTAAGGAAAAATAAGGGGAAGAAACTTGAAATGTAGAAAAATGATAGAATAAAAGTATCATTCCATGCAGTAGCGCATCATAGAGTACATACTGTTTCAGCCATGGTCTGCCGTACCGGCCGGTACGGGCCGGTACGTACCAGTCCGGCCTGGGGCCGGTACGTACCAGTCCGGCCTGGGACCGGTACCGGATCAGCGTGGAATCCGGTACCGGTAGTTTATTGTTGAAGAACCGGTACGCCACCAGTACGGACCGGTACGCCACCGGTTCGGACCGGTACGGGACCGGTTTCGTACCAGTCCGGGCCGCCACCAGTACGCCGACCGATACCGGTACGGCGGACCTTGGTTTCAACCATTACTTGCAATAATACAGGGGGTGGGCCATGTGCCACACAACTAAGCTGTACTGCAGTATGAATGAAAATGCTACCATCTCTTCCAAAGTTCATAATATGGACCAATTAAGAATAAAAAAAAGAAACAAGGATAAGCAGAGAGGCTCCAAGCTTGCTAAACTCTGGTAAAGAGGTGGGATCCAAATTGGCACCAAAAGGGCAATAACAAATAATGATCTATTTTGTAGTAATTTGGGTTCCTCACCAATTTTTTAAGAGAATAGAAACCTAACATAATCTTTTTTATTCCAATTAACAGCCTAATTATCCCTTGTAGAACTGAAATCAACTATAAATAACAGGAAACCTTGTTAACATAGGCTCTTTATTGGATTATCATGATGAATTAATTCAACTTCTTCCAATGGACTGTACAACAATTAAGTGAACAACATTTAGACCCTATTAATGGTCCAGCATCCCCTTTGCCCAGCGTTACTAGTATGCTTTAGTTCCAAAATAATGAAACAACCTTGTTGGTCCTGGTCAATCTCTTGCAACCCTATCATTATCAGATACTTCACACTTGCTCTTACCCCACTGCACCACCCGTACCCCCCCCCACAAACCGCCCGCGCAAAAAAAAATAATAAAAGAAAAAAATCACACAACCCATGAAGGAAAGCCATTGGTTAAATAAATCAAATGAAATGCAGTTTGTTAGACTAAGAGCTAGCAGTTTATTTTAAATTCAGAAACTTGAAATAAGTGTACTTTGTCTATTTAATTTGCATTATATGACTGATAACAGGATGTGCTTACCTGATGGTGAAAGTGTACGAGCATTGATGAATGACTGAATAATGCCATTTTTAAATATTCCTAGCAATTTGGCACCAAATCCGGCTGCTGAGAGATATGGTATGGCCTAATAAGAATATTGGTAGCCAGTAAGCAATCAATTACATGCTATGCAATTAAAGGTCTAATAGAGAAGATATGTTGCAATTTAGCTAACATTTACACAATACACCAAAATTTATGTATGAAATAGCGAAGAAACAGGGGGTGGATAGCCAAAATTGAATCAAGGGGATTGGTGAGATACTAGCTGGCTACAGGATGGGATTGAGGACTGGGGATGAGGATTAGAGGTCTCCGCAACCCTCTTTTTGATCATTCCTTCAATCTTTTTTATTATTATTATACTTAATATAGAGATTGAATATTGATTGGATTGGTGAAGCTTGCAGCCTGTGCATGGAGGAGAGGAAGGGAAAGGAGGGGGGAAGGAGGAGAAAGGAAAGAGGCAGAGAATGAAGAAGATCATCAACCTCATTAGGGCCTTGCAATGGCTTTAGGACCAAGAATATCTTAGAACACTGGCCTGACTTGAGCCCAAGTATAATGATCCAGCCCCAATCACAGCTAAAAACAGGTTTGTTGTCTTAGAGAATCAATCAAGTGGATGAAAAAGTCTTCCTAGTATATCTCAATTCCCACCTTGACTAAAGGGTAAAAAGTGACAAGCAAACTAACGCCCAAATGCTGAGCGCCAATTTATTACCCAATGATATAAGGAGACTCATGAAACAATATGCATGTTACAGGACATCCAATCACAGGCCACTAAATGGAAGATGAAGTTGGCCTCAACTAAAAGACCAAGGCATTAGAACTCCAAGTTATTTGTATCCACGTGGGCTACATTCATGGCTACGTTCACTTCATGGAGAAGCTTAACCTCTAGATAGTGCAAAATAGCTGCAAGAAAACATCAAAGAGCCATATGACAGAGATTTGAAACCCACGGCTTCGCATCAAACTATGAACCCAATGGCACTGCAAGATTATAAAACCATTTAAACAAAATTAGACCATGACCTGGTGCTTGCAGAAGGTGGAAAAACTTGGTTCTTAGTTGATGAGTTGCCCTTTAAAACTCTTCGCAAACTACGTTTCAGAAATGGGATCTAATATCCCATGTGAGTTAAACATACTTCATGAACAAGGAACTAGGACTTTAGATTGTGAAATACAACATACATGCAAGAAGACATCAACATAGGGATTTCTAGACAGATTTAGAAAAATCTTATTAACAATAACATGGCATTGTAAACTGAAATAGGGATTTCTAGACAAATTTATCAAAATCTTATTAACAATAGCATGGTACTGTAAACTGACCACTACAATCCAGAGGCTTAAGCTGTCAAGGAAGGGATCAAATGTATATCAGGCCTTAACAACCCCTCACGCGCAGTCTGGACCATGCAAGTGAAGGAGAACAATGAAAAGTTTATCAGGCCTTAACAGGTATAAGATGAAAAGTATCAATGAATACCATATATTTTTTTCCTTCAAATTGAATTTATTCCTCGATTTCTATCAGGGTAGATGATGTTAAACTATCAGCTGAAGTATCATTTAGTCATTTGCCAAACACGTAAAAACGATAGTAACCACAAATGCTGGAGACTCATAAATCATATGAGTGACCACATATTTGATGCTGAGACCAAAAGTCAAACCATCCGAAAACTAAGAAAATAAGAAGCTATTGGAGGTTCAATATCAGAAGGAATCACAATACAGCATGCAGATTGATGTTTGTCATAATAAACTCAACCTAAGCAAGTTTTTTTGAGAAATAATCTAAGCAAATTTATTATAAACCTTCCAGAGGAGATCTTGCATTTATCCTCAAAACTCTTAAAATTTCAAGAAAATAAAAATGGAAACATCTACCAGCAACTCTCGCTTGCGATCAATCACTAAATCTGTATTTGGACCATACAATCGGACAGTCAGAGAAACATCATTGCCACTTTCTTCTTTCACAGATACCTTGAGCACTGCAAGGAATACATATCAATTGTCATAAATTGACTATTGTAGGGAACATGATATGCCACCATTTCAGAATGTGAATATCTCTGTAACAATAGGAAAGGACAAATGGCCATTGATTGGTGACTATGCAAGCTTGTAAAAGTATTTAGATATGCAGGAATAGATATGGAGAAACCATGCAGCTGCCGTAGCGGCATGCTTCTTTTTGTAGCTAAAACTGCAACATTTGTGCAAGTAGTGACCTTAATGTGGAAGACATGTTTCCACGTAAATTATAGCATCTGATTGCCAGCTTGCATCAGTACATACTCATGCGCAGGCATATTAATTAGTCATGGTGGATTCATTTGAATGCACCAGTATAATGCTGCTATCCTTTCGCGTCCAACCATTTCCTAGATATCCATGTCTTATGGAATTATAAATTATATTAGCAAAAAATAAAACCATGAGAATGAAAACTGCAAGCCTAAACAAATGCAATTAGCAATAATATGTGATCACTATCTGTATTCTTAATCCTATGATAGCATTTAACTTTGGAACAAGATAACAACAAGAAGATATCGCAATTTCAAGCAGCAGAACTCACAGAGATTTGTGATACCACCAGAAACAGTCTCCATAGAGAAACATGAATTGTCGAGGGAAGACCACTTCCTAAACAAATCCTTGCATAGGTCTCTGAGAAGAAAAACATTGGATTTTCAGGTCAGAACGAAACAGCCAGGAAACCTTGTTCTTGCAAGTCAAAGTAGTAGTATAATTAACGATGTTGACATGTGAAGGGCGATCCGATAAGAGTATTAGGTGGCAAATAAATCCAGATGACTATAATCTTTAAATCCAAATACAGCAAAACCAAAATGACAATTGGATATATCAAGGGGAACAAGGAGACTGAAACAGTAAGGGGAAAAAGGGTGTCACAAACACAAATATAGAAAGTATCTCCATCAACTACCAACAGAACATCACCAGCTGTAGAATATCAGTGACGACCAAAACATTTCGGAAGTACATTTTCTCGCTGCCCCGTGGTTCAGTAATCAATAAAGAAGAGCTAGGTAGCTGATCTAGTAGCAGTTAAAAACATAAGCCTTATTTGGTTATTTCTACAAGTTGACGCTAGCCATTTTTCCGAAAAAAAGAACAGAAGAAAAAAAAATATCCAAGATTACATGAAAGTAGATAACAATACGAATGAGTCATAGCGAGAAAATCATATCAAAGTAAAACAGGAGCAAAGTAAGCAGTAAAGAATTCGTTTGAATCAGCTAATGCCAACAAGAAAGCCCTAAAAAAATTCCAAAATCCGCAACATCAAACCAAGAAAAAGAAAAGGAGACAACCTTACGACGGTGATCGAAATGCAGCAAAAAAGGAACCTGAACCCTAGCACCATTCAAGAAAGCTAAATCCGTAGGAAATCAATAGAAATGCTTCCAAATTCAGGAGGGAAGAACAGAAAGATGAGGGAGAGGAAGGGACTGACATGATCAGAGGCTTCATTTCGGGGAGCGGGAGCGATATATCGATCTCCTTCGTAGACGAAGGGATCGACGGAACGCCGTTCTTCTCCTTCTCCTTCCGCCGCTCCTCCGGACCTCCACCGCCCACTTCCCTCTCTTCTTCCATGGCCGCCACTGGATTCCAGCCCTTCTCCTCAGCCCCCATCTCCTCGCCGCTCGCCCTTTTATATCTCTCTCCCTCTTCTTGCTTGTCCGCTGGGAGAAGGAAGAGAGGAAGAAGAAGAAGGAAGCGGGAGACTAGGTCCGATAGGACCGGATGTCCAAGGCCTCGCGTTCTTGGAGATCCTTGGATCGGCTACCGATCTCGAACAGGAAACAGCCTTTTATTTTTTTATTTTTTGGTACAACTACGGCCCACATCCAACTAGTGAGTTCAGATGCGGCCAATAAAATTCGAAAATAACAAAGCAGATAAATAATCCAGCACTATATCATGCTCTCTCCAAATAAAACCTTGAGAATGATGAGCTACATAGGAAGCAACCCAGTTAGATGCACAATTTGCTTCCGTGTAGACGTGTGTGGCCTAATAGGCACCACACTCCTGCAGTAATCCATGAATATCAAATAACAACGGCCTGCCTTCGCTTGCATGGCACCAACCCCTGATCCAATCAATTACAGTAGTCGAATCGCCCTCGAGGATGATCTGGTCCGCACTTAGCGTTCATCGGGCATAGAAGATGCCCTTCCAGGCGGCTTTTAGCTCAGCACACACAACCGAGAAATCGAAGATCTGCTGACCCCTGTCGCCACTAGTCTAGAATCATGATCTCTAATGATGAAGCCTCTGCTTTCGCCTCTCCCGTCATCGGCTATACTATCATCAAAATTCACCTTCAGGAAACCATAGGGTGGAGACACCTAGGATACGAAAACATATCTGGACACTGCAAGAGCAAAAGAGGGGCCCAGATGCTCCTGGATAACTTGGTGGGTGAAATCTCAGGGGTGCTAAAAAAACTCTTTCGCGTGTAGTAATGCTCTCGCCACCACCGCCCTCTGGAGCAAGCTGTTATCTTTAAAGACTCGAGCGTTTCTGTCCAACCAAAAATGATAGGCCAGGTAGGCAACATGAATTCCTCTCTCTCCTCCGACTCAGACTCTGACACTGAAGCCTCCATAAAATGCAGGAACTTCTCAATGGACGACCATCTCTGTTCCCGAATCATAAAGGAACCGCACACTCCTAGATCTGACTAGCCCGTGGGTGCTTGACTAGCACAGGATAGATGGACTCCTCTTTTTCTGGGCCACGTTGCAGCGCGGCATTCGTCTAATTCACAGATCGCAGCGTGAAACTCCAATAGTCTCGTGAAACGTGTTAATGTACCTATTATTCGTACCAAGTTTGGGCTCCGAAGCAGTCTGCCACGTACCCAGGCGTTTCTTCTAATAGCCTGTGAACACGTCAGCGTATGGTAGGGCGGTAACTCAGATTGAGTGCGGATTTGTGGGCCAACAGGAGCGATCGTATGCGAGGGAGCCGACCACCGTCGGATCTTTCCTTCATACCATCCCGACCGTCCACTTGCCTGACCGTTTGGGTATTGGCCGGTGGAAAAGGAAATTTCCATAGCGAAAAGTAAAAAGAGTTTTTTTACACAAATACCCTTATAAAAATTCAAATTTATGAAAATACTTTCTTAAAATTTATATTTATTTCTGTATCCTTATAAAATATTATTTTTGCACAAATGCCCATAATATAACGATTCTTCTAACACCGTTAATAAAAACCATATTTATTTTAATTAAAAATAAAATAAAATTTTGAATTATTTTTTTGTTCTTCATCGCGATCGCCTTATAAATATTTTTTTTACACATCTCTCCATTAAGGATATTTTAGTCATTTTAATTTGAAACCGTTAATTTTTTTAACAGCGTTAGATAGCATAAATAAACATGCAAAAACAATGATTGAAAAGGAGAGAATAGTAAAATAAGTGTTTTACGAGAATATACATGCAAATATCAATTTTGAGAGGATATTCATACAAAATTTTATATTTAGGAGGATATTTATCCAAAAAACCTAAAGTAAAAATTATACCCTACATCTCGTGCACCATAACAACGGGATACCATAGGAATAATTCAAATTAAGTGCATGATAAATTGATCATATAAAAATAAAATAAGACGACCGGCATGATGCACCACCTCATGGTGACCTGGTGTAGGATATATTCTCGGCACAGAAGGATCGACGAATCTATGCTGTTTGTCTCGATGCATGCCGTCTTTGAATGGTCTATGGGCAAGTTGTGTGGGCATCCAAATGGCCTTTGCTATTATCTAACTTAATCTTCTTCATGCTTATGTAAATGTTTATACAAAATGACTGATTCAAAATTTCACTTTTCCTGTACTCTAAAAAATATTGGCTGAAGCGTTGAATGTTACATATTTCAGATACTGAAAAAAAGAAGCTGTTCCGGAACGAGGAAAAGAAAACAGATTACTGTTTTTATTACCTCGCAAGATATATAAGGCAGAGGCATGTTTTACCTCCAGCATGGAAAGTATTATCGAAGAAGGTGTTTTAATCGCTGCAGATGATGGATGTATGCTAAGACCAGATTATGGACTTGTTTGGTTCGTGGGAAGAAGATAGAGGGGGAGGGTATGATCAATGAAAAAATTGAGAAATGTCTCGTGTTTGGTTGTAGTTTTCTAAGATAACGTAGAAAGTAGCTTTTTCATAGAAATAAGATTCTCATATTTTATGAAAAACAAAAAATTATATAAGATATCAAAAAATCAAATTCCCATCGATTGAGAATTGTGGTGATTTTTTTTTCCAAAAATATCTTTAAGCTTTTAGATAGAATGAGATAATGTCACAGTCTTTATGACGGATATAGGTGATATTTTATACAATTTTTTTAGCAAAATAGATACTCGACCAAACATGCAATAATTAATCTTTCAAGCATTATATACTCATGCATGAATTTCTATAAAAAATATTTCAGAGAATTTTTTTTTTCCGCAAACCAAATGACATATGTATCTTATTTTTCAAGGATTTCTGTTGGCTGTAAGTTGAAAGCATGGGGCAATAATTTACAGTTGCGCGTCCCTCATGCTATTTTCATAGCTTAGCGCTGAAGTTCTGCTCTGTGCTTAGCTTTGACTACTGGTTTCTTGGCAAATTCGGATTTGAAATGGATCCCAAGTTTTGTTTTCATTTCCACAAGAGTTTTGTCCATATCTTAGATGCCGGTTTGCTTCAGTCGTTTAAGTCTTCTTTGCATCATGGTGACTTTAGCCGCTGAACACGTTTGGTGCAGATTTTTCTAAATGAGGTGGCTTTGCTTTTATTATTATTATTATTTTGGAGGGGGCGGGGGGTTTGAGAAGAGGGGATGGAATATTGCTATTATTTGAAAATATTGCAATTAAGTAGTTGTTTGGAGCTTTGTAATTGAAGTTATACTACAATTCAAGCCGATGACAAGCATCAGCAGGGGGGGTGCTGGAAAGCTTAAGTGAGGAGAGAGATGAAGTTCGAGGTGGAGAAGACAGTCGTAGGCCTCCCAGAAATGGTAGGTGCTGGTGATGGTGAGAAAGAACTCAAGAGTGAGACCGAGTGAAGAATAAAAAGGAAGAATGAGGAGGATGAGAGATTTTTTTTTAATTAAGATATATACTTTAGCAGCTCCAATTTTTTCTATAGTCATTTTAATTGCGAGCTGACCTGATATAAGATAGTGTTGAGATGTAATAACACAATGTACAATATAATTTGAGCTACAAGATCCAAACAAACGGACTGGCTTACACTTGAGCAATTTGAGTTGCACTGGGCATCACTTTCAGGTTTCAATTGAAATCAGGTTGCTTTTGGCTTATGGACAATCAATCCAGCCTTTTTGGTTGCTGCGTAAGCCACTATGGAAGGTTCTAATTCACTGTTTTCTCCGGACAATCACAAGTAGATGAGGAATTGAACTGGAACTCTGGGATGACGACCCTTTCTTCCGTACTGTCATAATTGGGGACAAGGTTGAGGGACAGTAATGATTGCATGCATTTAGCATTTGGGACAGCAGGCTTGAGAGAACCTGGATGGCTGTGATCCCGATGCAATTTAATGATTTTTTTTTATTATACTAGTAACTTGATAAGTAGAGACCATTATGAAAATTAAGAGAAGAGAGAGGCCATCATGAAAATATGGTTCTAAAGTATGAAGATCTTCAAATAGAGACCTATCGGCTAATCTTCAAATAGCTGGTATCTTCTAAGAGATACAACCTAGAGCATCGTATTGAATTAAACAAAAAAAATGCGCGACCTTGAAATCCAAATTTGATTATCTTGTTTTTTTTTGTTCAATAATAGGAGGGGGGACGAACCTACCAATGTAGCAGCCTCCGCCTCCACTGGGCTCTCCTTCCACCAGAAAATATTCGATGCGGGTCGTAAGTTTTCATGTGCCCTTCCAAATTCGTTGGTTACCCCACGTACGAGTACGTCACCCTAATGCCATCTTGGTACCGACAGACCAGATGGTAACTCCACCGGACAAACCAGACAAGAGGCATCCGGTCCACACATTTAATCGATGCCCGCATGTTTCAAACTTTGGTCACTTCCCTGAAACCTTAGCCCCGTTCCAACCGTGCTACCACCTTGGTGGCAAATTTGAATATCTTTCAACAGACTAATCCATAAAAAAGTTAGCTTCTCTGAATATGTAAGCATAATTTTACAGTTCACCTAACAACCTGTATCGCGCATTATATTTTTTTTATTAATAAAATTATATATCAACCTATATTATTATTTTTTTTGTTAGTATAATCTTATTAGAGTGATTTGGAAGATCATATGACAACATGTATCACGTATAATATTTTTTTTATTAACGTAATTATATATCAGCTTATATTATTTTTCTTATATTATACATGTAGGTGTATCGAACAAAAAAATAATTTTTTTTACAAATATTTTAGCAAAATATATATTATATAGATAAGAAATGACTTAATGTGTGCCTCGAAGCAGAGTGCAAAACCTAAAAAGAGTCTCAAGACTGGCTCTTCTTCATTATTGGTCTATGTTGAGCCATTTTTAAGTGATCCTCCGTCACAACATGACTCATCTTGCTAGACCTTGGGTTTGATGAGAGGTTTAGTGATCATCTAAGCAGTGATGGGAACGGATGATACCTTGGACTTTTCAATTGGAATTTACGGGGCTATGCATCAATTGCTAGGGAGAAGCCTGCACAAAATTATAGGCCTAACACTAGCACCCAGCACCAACTCTTTGGGCCCCATCCTTACGTGTACCTTCCGACACCGCATTAAAATACCCCCCGCCCATATCTGTGTCCAAACTAAACTAATCCTCGCCACTAAATCGCTGGACCCCACTGCGACAGCAACTGATCCAACCGTCGTCCCGATCCGGTCTTCAGTGAGAAGGACCTACCGGGGCGCCTCCCGCACCCCGGCCTCGATTCCGAGCATCTTCGCGACATATTCCTTCTCCCATTCAACGGCCCAGATTTATCTCCCCTCTCTTTATATATAGCCCCCACTCTAGCTTCAACTCGAATTCGAAGGGCGAAGCTCTCGGGATGGAACTCCTGGAAATGCCCCTGGGGCTCCGCCTCCAGTCCCTCCCCGCCGCAGCCGCCGCCGCCGCCGGCGGCTCCATTTGGGCCTGCCTCGCCGTTCTCGCGGCCGCCTTCGGCCTTTGGCGCATCCGCGCGGTCGGATCCCGAGCTGAGGCTTCTCTCCCCCCCTCCACCCCACCTCCCAAGCTCGGCCCCGCCGAGCCGGCCCAAGCCCTGGCACCCTCTCCGGCGCTGGCACCCCCGCAGTGCCACGTGGAGGACATCGGCACGCAGAAAGCCCGGTTCACGGCGTGCTACGACTCCTACGACCGGTTCGACCTGGAGGATGACGGCGACGATGAGGCGGAGGTGGATAGCGGTCGGGAGGTAGACGGCGTCGGTGACGGTAGAGCTCCTTTGACGGCGCCGTGGGCGGGATTTGGATGGGAGACTTGGGAGGGGTTGATGGTTAGGAGGAGAGGGGACCTGGGGTGGTACCGTTACCAGGACCTCACGGCGCTTAACGGCAGCGTCGTCAGGCTGTGGGACGGCAACGGTGTTCTGACGGCGACGTCACGGAGGACGTCGCTGATAGGATCGTAGTGACGTAATGGGGAATTTAGAAAAAAAAAATTGTTTTTGTTATATGTGTATAATTATTATAATTATAATTTTCTTTTCCTCTTCTTTTATCTCATCTCATGTCTCTCCTTTGTAAGCTTCTCACCTGCCACCAAATTATTGGTGGTAGGGCACAAAAGGAATTTACTCAATTCCTCTCCAGTGAAATAAAATTCTTCAAAAATTCAAAGATGTTGAAATGAAAATGACTTTGTATTTTTTTTTTTTTACCTAGAGATGACTTTGTATTTGTAGGTGATCCATGCCACAATTCTGGTCACAGAAGTTACTAATAATATCATGCCCAATGACTAATATCATATTGCCGACTAAGATAAATTTATATGCTTGCACAAGTAATTTAAAGTTCTGACAACAGACCTATGTGTAAAGATATAAGAATCAAGATGGGTGATGTAAGCTCGGGGCTTTTTTTTCTTCAAAAAATTACTCCATCTACTGTTTTAGGTTAATTTTATATTTTTTTGGTAGAACAATAATTTATTATAACATTTTAGTTCGATCAATTCTTACGTCAGTAGTATAAGTTTATGCATGTATAACATAAATTTAATTAATGAGCTCATGTTATTCATTTGGGCATGCTACTTTGCCATCCGTATGTATACAATGACAAGCTCTGAAGCGAAATATTGAATTTAGACTTTGAGTTTATTAGTTCCACTAAATTTATTTTTCATTTTCTTGAGTTATATCTATGTTTTTTATTTTTTTCTTATATTGATATTGATATAACTAATATGAAAGTCACGATCACAGGGCTACTAGGCGCCCGGAAAGGGGTAGGGATAGCGATCCATTTCAAGAGTGTTGTGGTGTATTTTTTTTTTTTCACACATAATGAAAAGAATAAGGATGATTATGTTGCAATTACAGTTATTTTTACTCATCTATCATGTCTAAATACAATTGAAGTTGGAGAGGAACTTTATAACTTGAAGAAAAGAAAGACTTAATGATATAAACTATAAGAATTTGCATGAGGTAAACATGTGCCACCTTAAAGAATTCAACTTAGACATGCAAATAGACTCGCATAGACCCTAAACATAACTTGTGGTCACGACGACCATTTGTCGTGTTTAACCATAACAAAGAGGCCAATATAATTGTCTAAGTATGATTTGTGAAGCCACTAAGTCACAATTAGTTGTTTATAGGCTATATTAATGCCCCCTATTGTTGGTAAGTAACCCACTTGTGTCTGTCCCCATCCAAAAATTGTCGTGTTACTAGAAAGAAGACTGAGAATTATGGATCTTCTTTTTTTTTTTTCCCTTTTTGCATTATTTTAACATCACCATGTTATTCTTGTGGGAAGACTATGTTAGTCCCATAATGGTTTTGTTGGGGGAAAATTATAAGTCACCGCGCTCACATAGTCGTCCGAGCAGCCCATTCGACCTGGAGGCGCCCGAGTGGCCTCTTCGACCTGGAGGCGCCCGAGTGGCCCCTCCGACCTGGAGGCGTTCGAGCAGCCCACTTGGGGCGCCCGAGCAGCCCCGCCGACCCAAAGACGCCCGAGTCGCGTGCTGTAGTCACATCC
>JAOXJJ010000069.1:7391187-7420862 GCA_025769935.1 Phoenix roebelenii
AATTAAATTGTGGGTCATTTGGAATTTGGTTCTATCTATGTTCAGCTAGCACTGAACATGAGGTACATACTAAATTTCATGGATGAACAACTAATTAAGTATGTATTTCGCGTCAATCAAGTTTCAATTAATGTAATTGAACTTGATCAGGACTCAATTGTTGAGATTGCATTTGATTGGGTCTCAATTAGTATAATTGAGCTCGATCATGATTTAATTGGGATTTAATGTCATATTTGTTCTGATCTAAGTTGGACTTGGATCGAGCCGAAATTGGACCCAATTGAATCTCCCATGAGTCGAACTCATGTGGATTTTTTTTGGATCAAAAATCATTCAAATGGGTTGTCAAGTTGGTTTAGAACCAAATAGGCTTGCTTTATTACAAAATGGGCTAACCCATTTCCTATTTGGCTAATCCCCATTTCCTATTTAAATGGTTGACAGCTGACCTGTTTTAAACTCCTGTGGACCCATGGACCCTTAAGCTCATGGACCCTTAAGAGTTGCTTGTGAGCCGCGATGGAAAAGAAATGCCTGGGAGCAAAACAGAGTATTCTCCATCCTTGGTTCAAAGCTATGCCGCGCCACCATCTGGCCTCCGGCCACTCTACCGTCTGGACCGGAATATTCGGTTTTGAACCGGCTACGTTCCGGTTAAATTTGATTTTTGAAATCCGACTGTTATCGGATGAATTGGACGATTTTCTCCACGTTTGTTTTTGAAACAAAACGTTACAAATCTTACATTTAAATTGATAACGGCAGCTCATAACTCCTCTTAAATTCTCTCTGCGTTGGCCTATAGATAGACCAACGTTTTCCTCTTGAAAAAGAGAACGAATCAGAGAGGAAAAATTAGAATGAATCTATCTGTGAAATCTTTGGAAGAAACTTCATAGACAGAGGCTTCGGTGGGAGTTTTCTAAAGGAGAAGAGGAAGAAAGAAGAAGTGGTCCTTCTCTCTCAATCTTCTCTCCAGTGGCAAGCATCCAGATCCAGTTTTCTGGTCTTCTCTCTTCTCCTCTGCGATCGGTCCAGAATCGAAGCTCTCAGGTTGGAAACGGAAGAGAAAGAAGAAGAAGAATGAGGAGAAGAAAAGAAAAGTGTTTTCTTCTAGGATCCTTTTTGCAAAAAGTATTTTTGCAAAATACAGATATCGTCCAACCTGCCTGCGAAGCTCGACGTGCATGCAAAGTAGCGGGCCTGCAGATCCAGGCCTCACGAAGCAACGTTCAAAGATCTAGATCCGGTCTACCTTGACCATCTTCCGCTGCGGGATCGAGGTATGGTTTACATATTAGTGTGTTTAAGATTTATAATTGTTATAAAAAAAATAAAACTAATTTTCATGCCTGGCGTCCGATTTTATCAGACAACTCAGGAAATTTTCCCTTCAAATTCCATTTCCATATGAAAAGAGCTGATAAACAGTGGAAGTATCAATTGGCTTCTTGCTAGTTAGTCAGTGTCTCCAAGTGAAGGGCTTTTCAAAGTACCTTAAAGTGCAAGGTTATGATTCACTTAAAGTGTAAGGGTATTTCCACTCTCCATTAAATAAATCTTAATGCAAATTCAAGGTTATGCCCAAGCTTATGGTAGAATCTTATAGCTTACCAAGATCTATTCCATAATTTCTTATAGCTTAACTTAAAGCGCAAGGTTATTCCCTAAGATTTTTTCCTATTACTTCTTAATGTAAGTACAAGTGGCCAATAATTTTAGTTGGGTGGATTGGGAGGCATCTTAATTACATTAATCTCTCTCACATACAAAAATAAATTCCTACCTGTAAAGTATACCTGGTCAAAAATTTTAAAATAATATTCAAAAAAAAAGACATAGTGTATAGCTTGGCCCATTGCTAAAATATGTCCAATAAGAAAAAGAGGGGGGGGGGGGAGAGAGCGGGGAGTCGGTCCATTTTGAGTCAGAGGAGTCCGAACTCTAGCTCCTTCTTGACTTCAGCGAAGGCAAGAAAATCCTAGCCTCCATCGCCTATAAGCCGAGCATCTACCTTCTTGAGGTGTCAGTGGTTCACCGCCACCAGACAGAGAAAAAAAATCACTCTCGCTTAACCGTCATTTTTCCTCGCTATGTCATCCTTCTCAGGGCCTCGCTGGAGCTGTGCTACCACGCCCCTACCTCTCCTAACCTTGTCGTTCATTGAGCCATCATTGCCAGCCGAGATCTCATCATGAGATCATCGGCTTCCAAACAGTAGCAAATCCCCTATTTTTGAGATCTACCCCTTCCTCCTTTGATACTTTTTATGATGGCTAGTCGGACCTCTAACCAAGCCTTCATGGGACTCTCCTTGACTCGCATGTTGAAGTTTCGATCGCTGGCGAGCGATTCAAGCCTGAGCGAGGCTCCGGTTCATGTTTTAGGCTGACCACTATATTGTTTTCCTTTTCTTTTTCTTCCACCTTATTGTCGTTGCCGCTGTCTCTACTGCCATTGCAGTCTCGCTAGAGGCTGGGCCTCGGGCAGGTGCTAGTAGCCACTGATGCTGGCTGTCCTCCACCCTAGTTCAAGATACCAAACCTCCCATATTTTGTTTTTTTCTTGCTTTCCTATTTAGACTTCATTCACTGCTGACCAACATAGTCGTTGATGCTGTCGTGGTCATTGCCGAAGGCTGGACATCGGGCCAAGGATGATGCCGCCGATTGCTAGTGTTGCCTCCATCTAGATCAACCTCAAACCTCCCCTAGTTTGAGAAAGGAGAGAGTTTCCCCTCTCTTTTCTCTCTCTCTTTCATCTCTTCCTTTCTCTCTTTTCTTCCTCTCTCTCTCTTTCATATGCTTGTAAGTGGGCCCAATAGAGAATTCTTCTCCCTCTTTTGTTGCTCTCCATATTCTTTGGTTAAAATCGTAGAGGGTCTTGGAGCAACATCGTTGCAATCACCCTACGTAGCTATTCAACATATCAACCCCCACCACAGTACCTGCTGAGCATAGTTTAATTTTATCATCGTTAATCTTTATTGAGCTATCTATACGTAACCTGACTCTTGGTTTATGATTTGACTAATTAGATTACCTAGATCAGATCAACTGGAGCCATCTGATGTCACTACCTAATTGGCCCTATCATTCCTCCACTTCAACCTTTGTTGCCTATCTAACAATCTGACATGTTACCTTTGCTTTGATTGGAGACCGATTTCTTGATCAGATGAATTGGGAAACATTATGCTAATCAAATCTGACTGCCAGCCACCGCCACCTAGCCGGCCTCATTTTTCTTCCCGTGCATATCTATTTTCATGGTTAGCCTTGATTTTATATGGGGGTGCATTCATCTGAACAAGAAGAAGAAAAAAAGAATTTTATACTCTAGTTCTTCAATCAAGGTAGAACCTTGATTTCTTATTTATTTATTTAATCTCGAATTAGGAAGAAAAGGAAAATTAGTTTTAAGAGTAATTCAGATATTAGAGCTAACTAACAATGATTGATTTATTTCCTATACTAATGTTTGGTCAAGGACGAGTTGGATTTATACTAATTGATTGGTTTGAACCACTAGGTTTATATTGTGAGATTTGCATCAATGGGTTTGGTTTTGCATGAGATATGTTTTATATGATTTCATGCATGAACATATTTATGTCGTATTATATATGGATATCAACTATTGAAGTTATAACTATATAAATTATAATTCAAATTATCTTGAAATTATGAGGAATACATTGTTTTACTAGAGTTGATTTGACAAGAATAACATATAAAATTAGATGGATAAGAAGGGGTTTGAACTAACTTCGTCATGTGGATAGCCCTCACAGGGTTATACGTGGGACAACTTCCATGAGCTCATGCATGAGATAGCCTCCATCGACTTATGCATAGGATAGCCTCCATAAGCTTATATGTGGGATAGCTTCTATGAGCTTACGCATGAAAACTTTGTTTATCAATCTTGGACTCATATATGATCTTAGTTAGTCCAAAACTAGAAAGTCAATTGTTATCAAACCTAGATTAAGATAATGAGAAACGGATGATAAGACACATGAAACCAAAGCTAAATAAAAGGTTTTGGTTGTTAATATTTGTGATATATATATATATCTCTTTTGATAAGCTAAATATTTGAGGTATGTTTATGCAGATATTTGTCAGTTTAATTGAGTGATATTGAATGTTTGAAAAGAGGTATCATAATTCATATTTTCATTATGATATCGTTTATTACTATTTTCAAATTATATTATTATATTGGTGCCGATGTGTAGAGATTCTTACTGGTTGTAAAGATCACACCACCATTTTTTTTCTTTTTAGAGTTATAGAATGCTTAGTACTTGGCTATGATTAGGATCATGGGTGAAATAATAAATAGGTAGAGCATCGTTGATCCCGGTTATATGATTGAATTTTAAACTTGTACGAGTTTGTTACTTGTTATGAATTAAGATCATTATTATTCATGGATACTGAGGTTGCAATGAATTTTCAAGCCTTGCATGTTCTCCAAGGCCTTGCCCTAGGGAGTGTGTAGCTGTATCATGTGGTCAACTTGGGTGATGGGTTCGGAGGATGACAGAGATGGTGTCAAAGCATAGAATTAAGATTACTAATGACTGTGACAGAAGTTGTATCAGAGCTTAAGGTTATGACAAAAGTAGCAGAATCGATTCAGAGCTTACATTTAAGAAATCTAAGTATTGTGATAAAATTTATGCATGGTGTTTGGCAAACGATGAGTACAGAAGGGCTGGATGATTTTTATTTCTAATTTCAATAAGTGGGTTGGGCTAAGATGAGTGCAAGATGTTTTGGCTATGGAATATAGAGGTAGATTAGTTGGTTAATTATACCATATGTACTTATTCAATCGTTATTTAAGTGATTTGGAATCCCAAACTTGACGCGGGTGCAAACCATGATAATGTTCTAGTTTTATTATTAATTGTTTGGTTGCAAATTTTCGATTTATCAACAACAAGTTGTCAGGGTATAACCTCTAATGAAACTATATGTAGATCATGTATTCTAGTTGATAGCCTAAGAGAGAGTTTCGTAATATTAAAATGGAATTTGTACGTGGATATTTCATATTACTGAAGTGAACTAAAAAGAATTTGAAAAAGAAATATTCTTTGAGGTTGAATGTGTTAAAGTAAACTCAAATCTAGGTTTATAATTCGATTAGGGATCTTTGTCATTGTTAATGAAGTCACTGGTAAAATATAATAATGAGTAGAGACTTTGGTTATGATATGATTACATAAATTATCACATATAGCATTGCCGATAGATACTAGGAATCTTGGTGAGGAAAGATTTGGAGGTTAATAGAGTTACTCATAGCGATATTTGCTTGGGATCTTCTAACTCATTGGAGTTTGCAGTTAATTCATTTGAAAGAAAAGCAGATTTGGAATTGTTTAGTTAACCTAGAGAATTTGGTAAATTTTGATCAGAATACACAACGAAACTATGATGGTTTGAGTTATTTTGAAACTAGTTAGAAACGTTAATTGTTTGACTCGAAAGGTATTATGATGGAAGACTTGAGTTGGTTTTCGAGTGAAGAAAAGTTTTATTGATAAAGAGAAGGAGAATGTTGTTGATTCTTTGGCTACTAGTGGTAGTTATGTATTTGCACCCATAGGCGCTCCTACTATTGACAACTCTAGAAAGAATTTTGGGCATCTCAAATTTAGTATTAACAAATTGATGAATTTGTGATTGGGTTCAAACCTAGAATGTTTTGGCATAGATCTCCTTCTCCTAGATCTGATATTGTTCTTGAAAGGTTGATGTTTTTCTAGGATAAAAGTTTAGTTGTTAAATGATAGGGAAGTTAAAAGAAGAAAAAAAGTTGCAAAACATTCAATACTCAAGCCTTCTTCGATTTTTGTTAACAGTCGATTGGGCCGATTATGATTTCTATGTGAAATTAATCAAGAACAATTAATATTGCATGCGAAGAATTATTGTATTTTAATCCAAGGTTGGAATGTTAGTATTCTTTTGAAAGAAATCAAGAGAATTCTCAATGCATTGTGAATGAAAGGATCAAGTTTTGAGACACTATAATTCTTTGCACATATATATAGATATATAGATGGACGGATGGAGGGATGGATACGTATACATACACATATATATACATACATACATACATACATAGATATACAAACACACACACACATATATATATATATATATATGTAGAAACTTTATATATAAAACCTCATGTGATGGACCGTTCATCACGGAGATCCCACGACAATATAAAACCTCATCCTCAAATCCAGAACCAAACTAGAATTAGTTTACAATTTCCTATATTGAAGGGATGCCCTTCACCAGGGCACGTCTCTCGTCCTCATCTAAAATGCCAACTACTCTTTACGAAACAGGGTTCTGTTTTCGATCTTGTAGGGTTGCCCCTCATCAAGCCCTGTGGGTTAGTAAAACTTTTAAATTGGAGGAATGGGAAAGTTCTAGGAAAGTAGCAGAAAAATAATGCCCAGCCTAAAGCTCGACTGCTTCTGAAACCGAGGAAACTTAATTGTATGCGCGCGATCAAGTCAATGGAGGCCTCACTCGGGATCTCGGTTCTGGATTCAGCTCCCACAACCACAAGCCCCCCCGAAACCACGTGCTTCGCATTAAATGGCTCTACGTACGCATACAAATTTTTATATGATGTTATATGGAGAAATTCAGGCCTGGGTCAGCGCCTGGGCTGGCCCTGCGCCGTCTGCAACCTAGAATGTACCCTCAACTAATTTCCGTCTCCACGTAAGAGACTTGGGCGGAGGGGTTTTTGCCTCTTCCGCCTGAAGGTCCGTCAGTAGAGGTAACCCGGGTCCCGCTGCTAGCAATGGTGACATCAATTCTATCCTTCAGTTAATTACTTATTTTAATTTTTCCGATACCAATAAGTATTTGCAAATTTTATAATTAAGCAAATTAATTAATTATTTATAGTGATTTATTTTGGATTGAATTGACCACTAATTACTGCTTTAAATTTTTGAAATTACTTGAATATTGTTTATTATAGGGCTTACATGATATTTGGGCATTATTTTAGGATCTATATAGTCGTGCCGCTTAATTGATGTAGGTGATTAGCTCGAGGTGTGACAGCCCGTCGCTTATCCTCACCGGCAGTGGTTGCCTTTTTTTATCATTATTATTATTATTTTAATAAGAAGGAAGAGAGGAAATCTCATCCGTGTAGCAGCTCGCACTGGACCCCTTTCCACCAGAAAATTTTCGATACAGACCGTAAGTTTTCTACGTACTCTCCCCGACCCGTAGGTTCTTTCTACAAAGTTTCTCATCCACGTGTGAGTACGTCATTTCAGCGCCACTTCGGTACCAACGAACTAGTAGCGCTTCCACCAAAAGCATCTAGACATCGATGCTTGCGTATTTTGAATCTGGATCACTTTAATAAAAATAAAATTTTGTTTCATCTATGCTACTATTTTGGTGGCGGCAGTGGTTACCCTTCGAGGAGGACAACTACTATAGGATCACATCCTGTTTCTTTATGGCTACTTGAGAGGCCTGTAGGTCAACAGGACTTTCGCTATTGGAGGGGGAAAGTGTTGGGAAACTAGCAGAAAAATAATGTCTAGCCTTAAGCTCGACTGCTTCTGAAACCGAGGGAACTTGAATCGCGTGATCAAGTCAACACCCATACGCAACCTCCATGACATCACGTGCTTGGCATTAAATGACCCTACGTATAGTAATTGTTATATCATCTTATGATGAACCCGAAAAAATGTGCATTCGGGGTCGGGTCCGGAAAATTTTTATATCATCTTATTGCATAGAAGTTCAGGCATAGTTAGGGGCATAGGTAGAGGCGTTTTTGTAATTTCCACCATGCTGTCGGAAAACGTGAAATTGCAGAGTAAACAATTGTTTGATTATCGTTAGGCTGGTGGTCACGTAAAAATAGTTGAAAAGTTTGTGGTAATGAAAAAGTATATAGCTTAGAATCTAATTTTGTGTATTTATATACTATGAATAGTCCTATGCGACGAGATGCCTATTGATTTAAATTAAGTTGCTACCAATTGCTATTCACCATCGTGTCCTTTCATTTCCATGACATTTTTATTTCATTAAACCCACAAACAGGTTTTTTATCTTATATACCCAATTTTTATAATATTTGTATACTATCATTTAGATTATATGTTAACTACAGTATGATCTTGCATCATACAACTAAATAACATACATATTTAGTACATATGTGTCAACGGGATTCCTCAAAATGTCCCCTCTACTCTATGCTATATTGTGTAACTTGAGTAATATTTTAGCAAGGGAGAAGTTTCACAACCATCTAGTGATCTACAACTAGGCCTTGGACTCTCAATGCTGCCCTTTCTGGAAAATCAGTGCCCTTCTAAGGTCACTGCACCAAAACGAGAAAATTTGTGCCAACCGATTTTGTCGAAATGACTATTTATCATAGTCCCATATCCACTAATAAAAAGGATGGCCAGACTAGTCCATCCTCTAAGAACTTAAGCTTTTAGACAGCAAATGATATAGAGTTAGGCCCAGTTTGTTTAATTCCAATGATTCATCGCTGGAGTACAGATTTTTTTTAAAAAAAAAAAAAGGAAAGAAAAGAAAGGAGAAACCCAGGCTTTCCTATTTTGCCAGAAGAAAGAAACAAAGTGCCCGACTATTTACAATGTTCCCCAATCCGCCCATGATCTTAGATTAACTAAAGTTAACCCAAGGAAAAAAATAAATAAAAATTAGGATCTTGTGGGACCATTCTCCCCAATCCGCCCATGATCTTAGATTAACTAAAGTTAACCCAAGGAAAAAAATAAATAAAAATTACGATCTTGTGGGACCATTCTAAAATGATTGCTTGTGGAATAAAAAATTATTTGCCATTCTTCCCCGGGAAAGAGGAGTCCCTCTTCCCCGGGAAAGAGGAGTTCCCTCTCCCCCGGGAAAGAGGAGTCCCTCTACTTTCTGCAAGAGATTCTATAAGAGAACAAATTTCTTTGGCAGAATGTCGGCAACCCACCATTGATATAGGAGAGAGAGGTCGGCATGGCACAGCGGAAAGGTGAGTGGAGTTGATTCAGCTTTCTCTGAACCTGATTTGAGGCATCTCCCCGTGGTCCGATGCCTCTTGATCAGGCTAAATGAGCTCTTCATGTTCTCAGTTCTTATAAGTTCCTTGCAACCATATATTCCAAGAATCAATACTGCACAATATATCAAGTATCCTCGTTCATTTTATCATTTCATATCCCTGCACCGTTAAATTCATATGAAGATATGTATTGCTGCTATATATATCAGAAAAATCCAATCTTCGAGGAGAATCTTCTAAAGAAACCCCTAGCAAGCGTGAAGCAAGCCAGTCGCATGTTCCTGAAAAGGAACCTGCAGCACATAAAGTGCCCAAATTAGATGCAGAATCCATCCACAAAGGTGGAAGCTCGACTGCGACAAGGGAGCTTCATCTTGTCGACGAGTCGGATGGAACTCAATGGACAATTCAAGACAAGACAGTAATCGATCTGCTTAAAAGGTACAAGTCTGCCCCTGATCCGAAGACGAAGGAAGAAATAGTAAAGCGTCTTCAGGTGAGCAAGAAAGAGAAATCAGTTTGGTTGGCTACACAGTCCATAAGACATTTCTCATACTTTCTTTTAGATGTACTTTCTTTAAAATCGTTTTCATTTAACTAATTTGTGTCTCACCTGCAGTCATATGTTGCTTCGCTGACCGAAAACAGTGGGACATCCCAAGAATCCAAAAACAGTTCAAACAGGTGTTCAAGCCATCAGCCTCGCATGGCAAAGGCCTCGGATTTGGGGAAGATTACTGGAAACCTCCAGAAGTTGAAACTCGGCGAAAATCCTCAGGTGACAAACAAAGGAAAATTACTTTGATTTGTTACAAGTCTTATCAGGGATTTTTCGTTCCTTTGGAAACTAATCATTTTTTTTAAAAAAAAATTATTGTTTTTTTTTTTTAATTTTTGAAGGTTTTTATGTCAAGCACCAAGATTCAGGCTAGCCAATCGGATAAGCAATTCCAAGACTCAAAGAAAGGTGGCACAAAAGGTGATTTAGATGGGAATCGAAGGGACGTGGACAAGAAGTCAAGGCATCAGCCATCCATTCAAGGTTCTGGGCGTTTCCCACGAGACAATAAATGATTGAATGAATAAATCTTTTGATAACCTTAAGACTTTATGGCCAAATACGATCAAGGCTCTACGTGAATAAATCTCAGCTGTTTATCTAACTAATGATGGCATGTTTCATGGAACTGGTAGTATCCGTATCTCATAGTGACAATCACATTGCTCCTTATTACTGGAATCGCTATGCTAAGTCTGATCCCTCGGCGAAACTTGTGGAGGCTTTTGCTTCATGTACTGTCAATGATTCGTCTCCTTAAATCTTGGACTTAGTTTGGCTTGCAATGTATATCCATAACACACAAGAATTTCAATAATCAAGATTCATGAATGAATTCATAAAGAACATTATATGAACATGGCCAGACCGATACTTTAAGGCATCTCCCCCATCAAAGAGAACAGAATCTATTCCTTGAAGCCATTTCAAAACTAGGATGTTATGTGGTGCTGGAGGGCAAGTAACTTCATTACCTTAAAGGCCACAATAAAACAACTGACACATACTTTACAAATGATATTGGTCTAATCAAATCATGCCACCCCTGCTGCCTTTCTCAATCCCTTCTCCTCCATCAGCCCTCTAATTCTTTCAGCATCTCCTACAGGTTGAGTTTAGGATACATTTTAGTCAATGTAAGCAGCTAGTATTATTTGGATCCAACTGAATTAATTGTTTTGCTGCAGTTTCAGCGACCTCGACATTAGTTTTGTTGCTGACACCAGCTTAACAATGCTAACCAGATAGTCACATCTGGATACATAGGCATCATGTTCACAAATCCTGAGCTTTCTTCATGCTCCCCTGACGCCTAGCTAACCTGTGATATAAGTGTAGTCTATTAGATTGGGAGCACAACAAGCTTCTCTTCCTCCTAGTGAAACCACTTCCAATATCCATCAAGCCACAACGACTACGAGCAGAAAAGAAGAGAGAGTAACCAAACCCACTGGGCATTACCCATGCTCCTGCATGCAAGCAAAGTGTGGTAAGTTGGATGCTGCAATGGTAGTCTTCAACAGCACCAAAGGGAAGAATAACAATATCATGGAAGAACATAATATTTGGATGAATAGAAAATGGACATCCATGAAGCACTTCGATTGTTCTGAAAAGGAATGTAATAGGTACATGCTCACAAGTCCTGACATCTGATGTTTATAATAAGACAGCATTGCTATATCATCAAGAATGGATTAGGTGCTTCAACTTTCATTGGAACTTCATTTTCCTTGGAGCATATGCAGCACTCAAGGAGGTTGAAATGGCGAGGGCATTGTCTAATCAACTCCATCATAAAGATTACATATCATGAAGTGCGATGATCTCGGCGTATGGTCATGCAAGCCATTCTGATCTTGCATTGGCGATGTTCAAACAGATGCAAACATCAAAGGAGGAAGCTAAAAAATGACATTCGTTAGCTTGCTCTTTGACGGAAGCATTGGAGCTAGGAAGAAGAATACATGTACATGCTACGAGACTGGTTATGTTCCTAATATGTCTGTAACATGAGCTGTGATTGATTTCTACTGCAAGATTAGAAAGCATAAGGGTAGATCTTGTTTGACAAGCTCGAAAGGAGAAACCTTGTCACTACAAGAAACTTGGACATTAGCAACGCTTTTTTTGGCTATTAGCGACGCTTTTAAGCGTCGGTAGAAACCATCCCGACGCTTTCCAAAGCATCGGTAAAGCGTCGCCTATGCTACAGTGGAAAAAACATTTTCCGACGCTTCAAAAGCGTCGCTAATTCCAATTTAGCGACGCTTTAAAGCATCGCGAATTACCATTTGCCAAGAAAATTATCATTTGCGGTCTACATCTTCTCCTCCATTCAGAAATACATACAACCTCCCCGATCGGTACCTTCATTCCATCCGTACGGAGTGATTGGGTTTGGCTATATAAACAGTTTTTTTTTTTTTTCAGATCCACCGATGTGGGACTAAAATGATGTGGTTTTTTTGGCTTCCGATGACGCTTTTAAGCGTCGTTATTTAACAATGCTAAAAAGCATCGTTAAAAGTGTCGTCAATTACATATTAACTTCGACGACGCTTTTAAGCATCGTCATTAGCCGACGCTTTTAAAAAGTGTCGGCAAATGTTGACGGGAAAAATTTTTTGCCGACGCTTGGAATAAGCGTCGGTAAATAAAAGTCGATAATTTTCTTTTTTTGTGTAGTGCACCGTCGCCGAATCACCCTCTAGGAGGATGCCTCTCTCCTACAAGGCACACTGAACATAACACAGGCCAGACCAGGCCGCTCTAAGCTCCGTCCCTGGCACCGATATATCAGACAAGTGGTAACTCCCAGCCGCAATCACCTTGGAATTAGAGCCCCTGACCACATAGCCTGCCCTGCCCCACCTACCGCCCTGCAGGATGCATCCGTCGAAGTTGACTTTGAGGAAACTCGGGGGCGTGGGCTCCCAGGTGAAAAATACCAACCTGGATATCCAGTCCTATATTGCCGCGGATGGCTGCCATGTCATCGATCTCAAAAATAGATGGTTGTCGTTTATTTTTTGAAAAATAACTATATGGCATATTATGGAAATAAATGATAACCGTCCGTTTTCAAAATGGATGGTATGGTGGGTAGTATAGTTTTTTTTTTCTTTTTTTTTTTGCTAAAGACGAGTATAGAACTTTATGGTGCAAAAGTCAAACGACACCACCAAGAGTGCTGCTAATGATACCCACCAAGAGTGCTGCAACTGCCATATAGCGTTCTCAAGATGGATCATTACCTTAACATTGCATCATTAACTTAGCCTGACAGCGCAGACCATCAAGGCCTGCCTTGGCATCTCAAGATGGAACATTAAGTAGCAACACAAGACTATAACCTGAACTAGATAGCTAAGTAGTACCCAACAAGAAGAAGAGATCTACAATAAACTTTTCCTTAATTATTATTTAAGTAAAGATACCCTCTTTTCACGCACTGGTAGGACAAAAGCGCACATTTATTCCAAGCCCCATCCAGGGCATGCACGTTGTAGACATATTAAGGCATATTATGGAGTGGGGATTTTCTATTAGTAGTGTCCGTTTTCACCCCCGCCACTCCCAGAGCCAGAACCATAACCAGACCCGTAGCCGGAGCCAGAACCTGAGCCGCCACCCGACCCACCGCCGCCGCCGCCTCCAGAGCCCCCGCCATGCGCACCACCGGCACCATACCCAGAACCACCTCCCGAACCATACCCCGATCCACTCCCGCTTCCGTGCCCCCCACCGGAGCCGCCACCACCACCACCACCTCCGCCACTCCCATAGCCTCCGCCTTGCGCACCGCCGGCGCCGGAACCATAACCATGCCCAGAGCCGTAGCCTGATCCTTCGCCACCACCTTCTCCACGACCGCCGCCACCTCCACCACCGCCTCCCTTTCCGTATCCTCCACCAACTCCTCCGCCATCGCCCTCACCGTATCCCTCACCATATCCTTCACCGTAACCAGACCCAGAACCAGCACCAGACCCTCCTCCACCACCTCCACCGCCACCACGGCCACCGCCACCTCCACCGCTGATCCCGGTGAGCGATCTAGCTGCGGAGGTGAGCCCGATGCTGAGGAGAACAGCGAGGGCGAGAGCCAAGAGCTTAGTGCTACTACGACCAGCCATGGTATATAGTTAAGAAGTGAACTGAGGGATTGGATGGGAATGGAGGGGGTTATTTATAGGGTTTTTTGCATGGCTAACAGACGAAATGTGTGGCCCCAATGCACGTAGTTTTTGGAGGGGACCGCCGTCGTGTGAAACGAGGACTTTGAGGGACGTCCGTCGGTGGTTGCTTTTGACACTTTGGTGCCGATGTGTCCTCAGCCTCCTCCCCTTCTTCGAAGCTCGTTTTCACTTTGTTAGTGGGATTCGATCAGATTAATAATGGGCCCACCCAGCGACCCTTATCTACCTTTTTTTATTCTCATTTTCTTTCTTCTTGTATATTCTATACGTTTTGCTTTCCTACTTTAGCTAGCTTTAACACTCACACGGGGTTTGCGTGGTCGCATGCAATATGTACAGTGCTTGGGCTGTTTCCATGAACAGCAGAGTAGCATGCGATACCACCCCCCTCGACCGGTTTCATACGCACTTTTGTCGATGAAAACAGTGTTTGAAAATATCAATGCAAAGAGACCTCAAATATTCATAGTGGCCAATAGTGTGGCAGATTAGATGGTATTCTATGCGGCTCATCACTCCAAAAATTTTATACAGGAGAACTATGCTTTTGTTTTATCTCTCTTCCATTATCTTTTACTGTTTGACTGTTTAAGCTGTACTCACATCCGTTTGACTGTTAGCCATCTAATGATATATCTTTTTGTACTAAAAAATAATTATAACTCAGTTGAATTTTTCATGATCCGGCTCGGCCGGTGTTTCCATCGAGCGAGCTTTAGAACTATCAATAATAATAATTATTGTACTACTGGTAGTAGTAAATAATATGAAAAATATGCAAGAAATAAATATAAATATAATAATATAAAAATATAATATACATGAAATAAATAGAAATATATATATATATCATATATAAAGTGTCAACAAATTTATATCAAAAAAAATTCATGGCTAACAGATATATTATAATTAATTATGGTTATACTGGATCCAGATCATTGCCTGCCTATCTCAAAGTTTGTTGGTCCCTCCGAACCACTCTTATTTATATAATTCTATAACAACCCACCTCCTTGAAGTTGGTTCCGCTTCAAGTACTCCATGTCAGCCACTTTCCACAACTCCAAATCATTGAGCACCATATACTTTAAACGCCACGCAAACTCTACATCGGTGGCTTCTTTTAGAATTTTCTCCACCCAACCAAGCAACTATTTGTCTTCCTATCTCATTCCCCTTCTGATCAATTTCAGGGCTACAGCATCCACTCGATCTAAATCGTCCTCCATGAATGACTTGCATAACCACAACTCATCCGTTGTTTCATCCATGGAAATTATTTTTTTAAAAATAAATGATTGATTTTCAAAATATAAAATCTTGTTATTTATTTTATTTTCTCATAAATTGCTTGAAAGATGGATTTCAATAAAGAATTCAGATCTACGCAAGACTAAATTTTAGCAAGAATTTCACAAATAATAAACTAATGCTACATCAATAAAATTCATTATTAAGATAAATAGATTATCATGTTTAATTATATCTCTCCTTTTATACATGCATTTGCATGCAATAAGTAATACTAATATATATGGATATAAATGCATATAATATAAATAGAAAATACACTTATGAGGGTAATTTTGAAGATCAACTTATGCTAGTTTATGGACCAGTAAAAATTTTAGCCAAGTTAATTACTTGGTTGGAATGCCAGAGTTGTGGGTTGGATCATTTAATCTGATCAATGGTAAAATCCAATAAGCGATCTGACAAGGAGTCCTGCTGATCCGATTGGATTATCCTCAAGTTCTAAAACATTGGGATGGAAGAAGTAGGTAGGCCCGACCTTTCCAACCATCTCTTTCTTTGCTCTAATTAATATATCGTAAACTGTGCATCAAGTATTAACATCCTTGTTTCCGTTGTTACCATGCATATTGCACCTAGCTTGCGGCCAAAGATGAATGAGAGCCAGTAGTGCTATCTAACTAGCATTTGATGCATGCAAGTACATGCCATTTTTTGTTCTAGATTCGTTGGTTCCCATAGGCGAACTTATAGATCAAAGCCTTAGGCTCCGTTTGGGGGAGCTTTTGAAGGACAAAAAAGTACTTTCTGGTCATCTAAAAACATTTTTGAATGAAAAAAAGATGTTTGGTAAAAATTTCGGAAAGCTGTTTTAGCTTTTCTAAAAAGCTAAAAACAACTTTTTGGGAGAAGCTCCATTTTGGAGCTTTCCGAAAAAGTTGTTTTGAGCTTTGTCGGAAAGCTGTTTTTTTGATCAAAATACCCATAATAAAATATAACAATTACATATTTTGTCCCTTTATAAACCTCAAAATATGCTCGAGCCCTAACAAAGAACCCTAGCCGTGGATCAGACTCCCTTCCATGCGAAAAAAGGTATTCTTGTTTCTTATTATTACTTCATACTTTTATTATTGTATTGCACTATAAATATAATATTATATTACATTATATCATAATACATTAACATGTTATATTAAAAAATTTAATATTATGTTATATTATGCAAAAATTAATTTATGTTAATAATTATAATATTTTATACCTTTATTATTGTATTATACTATAAATATAATATTATATTACATTATATCATAATATATTGATATGTTATGTTAAATAATTTAATATTATATTAAATTATTATGCTATAGCATATAATATTATATTACATTACAGTAATATTATACTATATCATATATTTATGTATTAATACGTATTATATTTTATTATGCTCTATTGTATAATACTATGCAATGTCCTTTATGGTCATTTTATCATACCTAAAGTACTTTGTAATTTATTTATCAAATATTTGTTAAAGTGGCACAGTACTTTAGAAATATACTTACCAAATATCAAACAACTTTTATAAAAGTTCTAGTTCGGAAAGCTCTACTTCCAACAGCTTTCTCAAACGGAGCCTAGATCTTTATCAACTCATGAACATGGGCACCTATATTGCATCTTAGAATTAATTATCTTTTGAGGATAACCTAAGCCCTATGTCCAAAGAATATCCACCCTATGTCCAAACTAAGCCTAAACTAAAGTGACCTATGCCGAACAAGTTAAAGATTAATTATCTGAAATCAATAGGTAAATGTAGGCTGACTTGATTGAAGACATTGTGAGTTGTTTTTTCTTTCTTTTCTTTCTCTTTTTTTTTGTGACTCGAGATTGAGAGATAAGACCAGCAAGGCTTTAATTGTTTCTTAACCTGAGCAGCTAAGGATATGGTTGCATGATTATTATTATTTAACTGCATCAATTTAGAGAGCATACTGGAGATAAGCCTTAGAATGGTTGGGCTCAGAGCCTTCTTTTTTAAAGACTAGCGTACAGATGTTCTTCTAAGAGAAGCATCAAAAACCAAGCCTTGACTTCTAACATTCATTAGTGCTTTGGTAACTCAGAAAATGTACCTCAAAAAACCATTGATCCCTTTGTATTTGCACTGTGAACTTTGCATTTATCCCTAGATTAATCTGGCTAAGAGCCATCCCTCCTCCCGAGGCCTCGATCATTTGACCTAAGATTAGGCTATGCAATCTCCTATATCAAGCATAAGTGGATGATGGTCACCGAACATACCACACACGCCATCCTCGCACGTGTTCTATTGATTGCCATTGGCGTTAAGGGTATAATAGTCTACTCCTAAGCAAATTTAATTTAAGGTCAATGTTGATCCTATCCTAAAATATGGATCCATGGGTTAGGTCTGGGTCTTAAGTCAGGTCGGACCAGATACGGATTAGATCGAATTTAGGATTAGATTAAAAATTTATTGATCGAAATCCGACCATTTTATTAAACAGGAAATCTAGTTCGACCATCCAACTAATGACTCTTGGCCATTGAAATGATGGGTTTGGTCCATTTTTAGAACCGAAACTAGTCATGTGCTCCTCCTGGACCCAACATGCTCATTTGCTTTCAACCCAGCTGCCAAATTAAGACAAACTCTGACTCGTGTCTTCTGTGAGCCTTCAAAAATTAATGTGGCATATGTGGGTTTTTTTTTTTTTTGGCTTTAGCGGGTTTATCATACAATGCGTGTACGAATGCATCCAATAAAATCAAAAACACAAGCTCACGAAGCGCTCGTGGCAGCTCCCCTTTTCTGATCACAAGTTGTATCCTGAGTGGTGAGCCGCATAGGCAGCCATCCAGTTGGCCGTCCCGTTGGCCTCTCTAAATACATGCTTGGCCTGGAAGACCATCCTATCCCTCGTCATCATCCCAATATTCCGGATCAAGAGGTGGTCCGGGATATTGGGATAGGTATTTGGTAGTGGATATAAATTGGACTGGTGTTTCTTAGGGCTAGTCATTTTATTCCACCAGCCAAGCCTATGTTTCCAGCAAATTTCAAGTGTTCTGGAATGGCACATGCGAGGCTTGCTTTGGTGCTCAGCTTTTGTAAAAGGGATGAGAGCACTCCATCACAATTATTGGATTGACCTCAAACACCTTTTGTGAGACATGTTGCTGCGATTTATTGCAATAAAGAGTGTGAAGGATGATGGAGAGTGGCAGGTATGTAGGAAAGTTTTGATGAACTACACAGGTGGGAGTGCATGCTATGCTCTCTCTCTCTCTCTCTCTCTCTCTCTCTCTCTCTCTCTCTCTCTCTCTCTCTCTCTCTCTTCTCAGCTTGGGGGACTGACTTCAGGCTTGCTAAAGGGATCTTAATTAGTGGAGTTGAGCTGGATAAAGTGTCCTTCTTAATGTTGATCCCCTTCTCAGAAAGATTTAGATCTTCCAAGACTGCCAGCATTATTGATCCCAAGGATAGGAATCACAACTCAAAGATCATAATATACCATGCAGAGTCATCATCCAAGAAGGAGTTTGCAAACCAGTGTCAGACAAGCACATCAAGTCATGCTTGTGAAAGCTGCAACTTGTTTAACTTCATAATTTACATCCAAATTCTATTCCATTTTCTTTCAGAAAAGTATTAATTCTAGACCACTGAATTGATGACTTCATAATCAACTAACCCGTTCTTGGCAGCAACCAATGCGAGTTGCATCAATCCCCTCTTACTACATCGCGAAAAAATTGTTTGCATGAGTTTTCTATAAATTTTTCGTCGTATTTTTTGTAGTAACATCAGGTCTGCGAGTCATCTTTACCACTCTGTGTTAAACTGGTTTCGACTTCCTTCTTGATATAAACCACTGTATTTTTCAAAAACTTAAGAGAGAGATGCATAAATACTAGGAATAAAGCGTTAGTTCTAGAAAATCTTGAATCATCTCTATCTATTACGCTCGCACATAAATATAATCAAAATTTTAGCACATTGATATCACCATTCTACAACTTGCATGCTAGGCAATTGCTGATCGTTTTGGCCAAGAAATTCATTCCCATTTATATTCGGTATGTTTGTTACTTATAGTGCACACTACAGAAAAAATAATCTTCCACGCTTTTTAGAGCCTGCATCGACACTTATGAGCATCAGTAATTTTGGCGACGACACTTTTAAAAATGTCGGGCAAATGAGAGTCGAAAGTTTTTTTGTCGATGCTTTTTCAGAGCGTCGGTAAAAACTGAAGCTACAAAGAGATAGAGCTGTGGTTCCAAGCGACCATATCTATACGTGGATCAAGAGGAAGCAAGTGACCAAGGGTGTGTATATTTCATTAAAAAAAGGGACAGATACACGTTATCATGAAAGTTCTACTAATCTACAAATCTAGCTTATCCACAAAATAATATGCATGCAACGGGGGTGGTAGGCCCAGCATGTAATTCATTTGAAAACTGTGGGCAGATTCCTTGTCCTTTGAGATTATAAACCCAGCATTGCCCATTCCCAGTGTTCACACAGTCACTTGGGCAAGTAAAGCAACCAAAACCAAGCAGCGACCATCATGGCCACCCTCCTCCCCCACCACCACCTTCTCCTTCTCCTTCTCCTCTCTCTCGCCGTCGCCGCCTTCTCCGCCGCCACAACTCCGTCCTCCCTCGTCATCTCCGCCTGCGCCCACGCCCGGTACCCCTCCCTCTGCGTCAGCACCCTCGTCCCCCCCTCCCCCCGCTCCCCCACCGACCTCGCCCGCGCCGCCACCGCCGCCGCCCACTCCGCCTCCTGCAACGCCTCCTCCGCCGTCCGCAGCATCCCCCTCCCGGCCGCCACCCCCCGCGGCCGCGCCGCCCTCCGCGACTGCGCCTCCCTCCTCTCCAACGCCGCCGGCCAGCTGGCCCGCGCCGAGGCCGAGCTCCGCCGCCTCCGCCCCGACACGCTCCGGGGGCAGCTGGACAACGCCCAGACCTGGGCCAGCGCCGCCATGACCTGCCAGGACACGTGTCTCGACTCCTTTCGTGGGATTGCGGGGCCCACCCGGGATGCCGTCGCCGGCCGGGTGGTCCAGCTCTCCCAGCTGACCAGCAACGCGCTCTACCTCATTGCTCGCCTCGCCTCCCCCCAGGGCCGGGGCCGTTGACCCTTAGTTTGACCGGCGTCCAGAATCTAGCTGCCGAGATGCTACGTACGTACCGTGTCATGTTGCTAATTATGTAATGTGGAATCTTGTGGTGTATGCAGGGGAATAACTAGTAAGTGGGTTTTCTTTTCTTCCCATAAAAATTTGTATGATACTGCCGTGTGTAACGTCTGAATCTTGGTAAAAGTAAAGCTTCAGCGAGTGTTTCTGTACACTTGTTTTGCCCTTCATGTTATTTTTTTTCAATTTTTTATTTTGATGATTTTAAGATAGTTTAGAGATCGACAGACTCAGAGTACTAGCGTGGCAAATAGAATGGCAAGTTTTTGATTTGATTTTACAAATATGTGCAGATGTTTAAGCAACTGGCTGTCCAGTTTATTTGAGTTTTTTTTTAAAAAAAAAAATAGTTGACTCATATAATTCTAGTACATATATATCCAAATATATCAAAATACAGTATTTTTCGGAGCGGTCTAAACAGCTCCCTCTCTCCGACCCACAAGACATCTTAAGAATAATTGGCCACATACGAGGTCACTCAATCCGTAGCCCCATTAGCCTCTCTGTATATATGTTTAGCCTGGACAACCACATCATCCCATACACACTGCCAATACATCTCTGGACCCAGCCAATTATAATAGCTGAGTCATCCTCAAATATAACTATTCTGACCTATGGAGAGTCACGCTGCATGAGCAAGTGGGGCATCATAATTAAATTTTATCAGAAAAATGATGGGGATAATGTCATCTGGCTTCAAAATCCAGAACTTCAAAAGTGGAGAGGGATGCGAGCCAATTAAGATTGGTTGGCAGTGTAGTGACATTAATTAACAATGCTTGGTTTGGAACATGTCAAATCATGCTAGTGATGTATAACTACATTGAATGCTCTCAATGATAAAGAGGGGATGTCAAACGATGGATCGTTGCCTCGTTGGCAATCTCAATGATCTACATTGCTTTGGTTGAAACTCGAAACAACCAAGCAACACCTATCATTCTCACAATAAGTCACAACTCAGAGATACCTTGTCATGCGGCCTTTGCAGGCTTAGGTTCGTATTTATGTAACAAGATTGCGTACGCATTGCTCACTAATTTCATACTTCATTTCGATAACATATCTACGAGAAATTCTAGTTCGAAGCTTTGATGAGGGTACTCTATAAATCTAGTTCGAAGCTTAGAAGATTTGTTCAGTTTATATTTTCTAAAATCTCAAGTAACGGGGAAATAGGAGCCATGCATGCATTTAGGTTCTCTAAAAGAGTCAAAAGCTTCCCCCCCCCCGTATATCTTGTCCTTTTGATCCATGAATAGGAAAAATGTCTACCGGTTAAGGTAATGCTGCTACATGTTGACGCTTGAGCAGTAAAACTAATGGAACACACAAAGGATTTGAGAAAGCTTGCTTTAAACATAGACCCATCATCTAAAACGATCATTATTACCATGTTAATTTTCTGGAGAGAAGGTTTACTCTTTCTAATCATGTTTCATGCTGCTGAAATAGAATGAGAATACTGCATACCGGAAGGCTACCATCGACGCTTATCAAATCAAAGCAGACATTATCAAATTGCAGTCTGCTGATAGCTCTCATTCACAACATTCTCTTACCAATTAAAAATCCCTGCATTTTATCAAACAAATTCAGAAACCACAGCCATGAGTACAGGTCCAAATTGTGCAAAAATACACGCTGGCATATCCAAAGAAAAAGCACAGCAGGTGATAACGTAGAACCAGGCAAATTTCTCTGCACAGTGGGAAATTTCTTCTGACCTTTGCATCATTCAGCTAGAAGTAAGATAACAGAGTTATGATATTGTTGCAAGGAGCATAAACTTACCAAAAACAAATGAGCCCTGCACAACAATCAGGGCCCTAGTTGCAAGCTAAGCAAAAGTATGGCTTGGAATTCTTCAGATGATCTTGGAAACCAACAAAGAAGCTGGGCTTAATGCTATCCCTGCAACATCTGAAGTTCTTTCCATGACTATTTGTAAGGTGCAAACAAGATAGACGAGTTGTGGCCACCAAAACCGAATGAGTTTGATAGTGCCACCTTCACGTCCAACCTTTCCCTTCTTGAGCCCACCAGCACATTCATATCCTGAATTCATGTCTTGAAGTCAGATAAACTCCAGAAGGCTCAAACATAATAGTTTGAGAGGTCAAAAAGAAAAAGAGAGAAAAAAAGAAAAGAAAACAAAGAGAATGCAAAGCTTAATAACTTGAATAAATAATTGGAAGACATTTTAGTGAAATTCTTGCAAGTTGCACCACCAGAAACAGTGTATGAAGCGTTCTTGGATTCATAAATGTGTGAACATTGTTTTCCACAGCCATCATATCTTTAGATTGCATGGTTTGCAAATGAGACCCGAAACTAGAATGAGAATCTGCAGAATCCTATAGACTCATTGCAACATATGTATCAAAAATTGAGGAGAACATACCACACTTTTTTCTGGGTTTTCGAGATTGATATTTGGATGGACCCACCCTGTTCGAATTGCCTACATGGAAGAGACTTGGCTCAGAAAATATTCAGAACGAGTAGCATATAACAGAAATCATATATTGCTCAGGAAGTGAACAAGGTCAAGAAGTCATGCTGCATGTAAATATACATAAAGTTCCGTTTTTGAGAAAGCCAGCAGTCTAGTTTCAAAATTATGCACAGCAAGGCAATACAGACATACAGAATTACAGATGCTGCAGAAAAAGAACACACGAGCTTTCTAACTAGTAAGAGATTGAAATGGATATGTACTAAGATTTAACTCATCATAGTCAAAAAGCCAAAGTTTGAAACTTATACAGCAAATGCAAAATATTGTAATACAAGACATCATAAGAAAATGAAGAGTGAGTACATATTAGGATAAGTATTGATTTTATTCATAATCACCATGAAGCACAGATCTTCCACAACATAGAACTCTTTGCACAAGCAAATTAGGCACTTTGAAGTTCTCCCATTTGAGATTGAACTATTCCACAAAATACTAAGTTTCCATCAAGGCCCTAACTCTCTTCCTTTATCTCCTTGCAAGAATTGCTGCTCTTATTATCCACAAACCAAGTCAGATTTTTTAAATGGAAATGACGTATTTTACCAGTGATGCGATATGATGTTAGAAAATTTGGAAGAAATGTTTAGATAAAGAGAACCAAAATTTCTAAAACACTATTTGCTAGTGTACATTGCAAATCGACATAAAACAAGTCTACAAAGTTTTTGCACTAATTCTTCCGTTTAAAGGGTAGGCAAAATACATCTATTGCTTGAAGAAGATTGCAAGGCACAAGAAAACAAGGAAGCAAAAGCCACTAGTCCTAACGACTTCATAGAAATACAAAGTATCTGTTGAAGCTACCAAAAAAGACCAAATCGTAAGACCGGTTCACCACAGAAAATGTAGTTCTTTCCATATAAAAACTCTAGACTATTCATAAAGATGCTAGCAAATCATGCTTTCCAAAAGATATCCTTCTTGACTGATCAAACGAGAATCAAATAAAAATTCACTTGCCATTGAACAACCTATCCTTGCAATCCTTCCAAAGAGCTCAACAAAGACAATGGAGTTGCAAGTTTCTAGCGCAGCCATCCCTTCATCAAAACATAAAAGCCCAATAGCCCCCAAGAAATAGTGTAGCATGAACCACTCAAGAAACACCTAAGAATTCAAAGAATTAATTCTAAACTCCCCAAGCATGACAACAATTTAAGAAGATGTGCTGAACCATCTTCGTACAAGTAAGGCAGAAAGGCCATCTATATTAGCATGCCCAATAACACAGATTTGCCTCTTTTCATTATCAAGCAGCTTTTCCCTAATACCAAGAAAAGTAAATCAAGAATATATGTTGGTAGCTAACCCCAAAGTTCCAGACAAATAAAATGTAATTATGCCACAAAATTTAGCTAACTCATCAGAAAAGTCAACATGACTCAATATTAAAGACTTGACCAATGTACCTTATTCTATCTATACTCCTCCATCTGTTCCACTAGGAAAGCCCAAGCAAACCGGATGAACATGGTATATAGGAAAATGTTGAAATGGATACATCATAAAACTAAGGACAGAGTGAGAAACCATTATATTGAAGGAGCAATAGAAGTCGTGCCACTTCAGATCAAAATGATGGTAAGCTGATTGTGATGGCATGGGAATGTGCAACAAAAATTTTATGATGAGCTGATAATAAAGGGTGCTTAAATTTGTGGAGAATGTTCAGAAGAGAGGAAAAGAATACCGAATCTAACATGGATGGAAACTGTTTAAATGGATTTGAAAAGTTAGCAGGGACACTAGCAACGGATTTGCTAAGAGCTTGATCAAATTAGACTCTAAAAGTTGAACCCAAATACTATGAATAAGGTTTAATGATTGTAGACCAGCAATTATTGACATGAATATTAAAATAATAGTAAAACCAATTACAACATGGGAGATATTGCAGTATGAATCAAATGAATATTGATGAAAAAAACTGTCTTTAAAGCACATCGAAGAGAAGGAACAATGGTTTCTATCAGCAATAATTATAACAACGGGGTATTAGTTAAAAATTTCTCCAAAACTATATTATAAAAGCTAGAAAGTTTCACCTGAATTGCAGCAACAGCTTCCACCGCACCAGAAGCTCCTAGTAGGTGACCAATCATGGATTTCGTAGAGTTCACTCTCAGCTGTCATACAATTTTAGTTAGCAGTCAAATGACAGCAAAACCCACTTATATAATTTACTTCTCTTACCTCAGGATTCTGGCCAAAACAACGAACGATAGCTTGATACTCTTTTAGATCACCAACAGGTGTTGAAGTTGCATGAGCATTTACATAATTAACATCTTCTTTGGCTACCCCTGCTTGTACTAATGCATTCTCAATGCAAAGAGCAATGCCTGCCCCTTTTCCAAGATATCAAGTAATAGAATTGTGATTCAACAATATCAACAAAAAAGATACGGAGGGAAGAAGGGAAGAATTACATATTAAATGAATAGCAATTTGATTCTTACCCTCAGGATGTGGCTCAGTCATGTGGTAAGCATCACACGTGAAGCTTCCTCCAAGAAATTCAGCATAGATATTTGCTCCTCTTTGCTGTAAACAGAAGAAAATGAATAAGACAAGTACAAATTAACATAAAGACATATTCCTAAAACCTTTTTCATTATATTTATTCATGAAAAACTGCAAATTCTTAAACCTTAGCATGCTCTAATTCTTCCAGTAGAAGCACACCAGCCCCTTCACCCATCACAAATCCATCACGATCCTGTCACATGGTGTCAGCACAAAGACAATAAACAGATTGAACTCATAATAAAAAATAAATTCACTAAAGATGATCACTGCAGTCCATGTAAAAGAGAAACCTTCACTCTTAACTGCCAAAAAATGTCATCTTCTATCCTTAATCAAAATCGTATCAACATATCTAATAGAAAAGAACCTTTAGATTAGCTTACCAATTTGTTGGCATGTTGGCACATTGCATAATTCTTTTGAACAGATAAAAATGTGCTTGGTCGCACCAGCAATCATGATATTGCTGTAATTTTGCATGGTCTAAAAATAGCACATTATGATAACACAGATATGTGTTTGTAACCGTTTGAGATGCATCAGTTGGCACAGTGTTAAAAATTACAATTCACAGTAGAATTCACATGTTGTTTCAAAATTATTTTCTTCCTCTCACCTTACAATTCTTCCTATTTGCAAACAAGCAACTAACATATCCAAATTTAAAATTTCACAATATACAAAACAACATGATAATTTAGGAGGCCAGAGGTTTCAAAACTCTCAGGAAACATGCAAGCCCAAAATACAAAGTCCAGCTAATTCACAATAAGACCAAAGCATCAGATTGTTCATCAAGAGCTTAAATCTAAAATGTGGAGACATAATATTCTATGCTTACAACGTCCCAAGGCCGTGATGCTTTAGTCGGATCACTATTTCTCTGCGAAAGTGCTCTGCAAGCAACAAAACCTCCCAATCCTGCAGTATATCCAGATAGATACAACTGATCATCAACTCAAAAAAAAAAAAAAGTTCAGGGCTTGTGCCAAACTAATAATGGATATATACCAATGGGTATAATTGCAGCATCTGATCCACCACAAAGCATCACATCCTGCAAGATCATATAAATTGAGTAAAAGAAAAGCATATTAGAGGTAGAAGTGTATAAAGACTTATGAACGCAGGTAGCCAAGGCATAGAAAGTAACTTACAGCTTCCCCTCTTATTATATGGTTTGCTGCATTCAGGATACAGAAATTGCTTGTAGCACAAGCAGTTGAAATAGAGTAATTTGGGCCCATCCAACCCTGCAATTAACAGAAAGAATGATATATATCACAAGTATTCCAGAAAATCTCACTAATAAGCTGTATTTCCTACAACAGGTGTATTGGCTTACCAGATCCATAGCAAGGATTGCAGAACCCATGTTTGTCGTTGCAAATGGAACACAAAATGGATTCATCTTCTTGTATGAGACCCTTAAAGCTTCGATGGCATCATTAAAAACCTGTTAAAAAAAATACCAGCAATTTTCATAAATATTGCTTAAGAAATTCAAATGAGGTAGATGTGACGATTTCCTCAAAGTACAACATGAACTGATAAACCCTTGACATAAGCCATCTCACCATCCTAATGCAATGCTTTCAGTTTACCATTTTCTTTTACCCATTCATATCCAGCATTTAGATATCAAGGGTCCAATATCGAAACTATACCTTCATTCCACCCATTGCAGAGCCTATGAGCACTCCGCATTTTGCCTTGTCAAACTGACTCATAACCTCTTCTGTAACCGCACCATCGGCTAAAGCTTTCTTTCCAGCAATAAGTAAATAGAGCATGAATTTGTCCATTCGTTTAGATAATTTAGGTGCCACCAATCCATCTGTTGAGAAAGATTTAATTTCTCCTGCAATTCTCTACAGAAAATTGCCTGTATCAAGAACTTAAGAAAGGGTTTTGAAACTGAGATTTAATCTTCATAAGTCTATATTGCAAATGCTCCATATATGATATAAATAATAATAGATATTGATTTAACTATTGCTTCAAACTATTAAAACATGCATGGGTTCTGAAGAAAACCTACTGTTGGATAGTTTGTACAGTCAAATGTTTCAATTTGACTTATACCACTGACACCCTCAAGAAGGTTATTGTAGAAGATATCAGGATTATCGCCCAGTGGAGTCACCACACCCATCCCTGTTACGACCACCCTCCTCTTCTTTGTATGGATTCTCTTCTTTTCTGCAATTTCCTTAGCAGGCTGCACAGCTACTGCCATTGCTTTGCCTGAAACCATGTAAACTGAATTAAAACCCGGCAAAAATTGATACATAATCAGAAGTTATACTTAGCCATTGTTCCACAGGTGTCAGCAAACAAAATGTTTAGCAGGTTTATCTACATAGAATGGCTAGTACCATGTTGGAGTATGTCTTCATGGCCTTGAATAAAGAGAGCAAATTATGAAAATCATGGTACTCTAACCCAGCATGCTATGGGACCACATAAGTTGCAGTTCGCAATTCATTTTATTACTTGGATCCAGCAAAAGTTTTTTACAACTAATCTCAGCATTCCTTTTAAGGTTCAATCAAAGTCAAATGTGAGAAACATTTCTAGCTGGGATCTCTTTTCAAGTTTTTGGTCGATCAAGAATGAAATACGAACAATCCAATATCATATAGCAAATTTTACAGATGATACATCCCATAAATCATTTCTCTACTAAATTAATAATATCCTTTACTACATTAAAAAACTGCAAAAAAGATAAATACAAAAATTCTACTGACATAATAAATAGGGATTTGGATACCCATAAAAAATAAAATCTGCCTTTCAGCAGAAGAGTAAATGTTATATTTTATTGTCTGGATGACTTCACTAAGTTATAAGTCTAATTTAATAGGACAACTGAAAGAGTTCTATTTGCTCACTCAAAAAACATGGTAAAAGGTAGCCGACATTCTAAAAGACTAAAAAAGCTCCCCTACAAACAGTTTCATCGTTGATCAAAGAAAAGAAAATAATCCCAGGAGCGTCAAGTTTGCTATGACCCAGGATTTTAAAACAGTAGGCTCAAAGTATACATATTTTCTTTATAAGTAAATTCAAGTTTATTCCTCGTAATTTTATTACATTGGCATATGATAAGAGTGAATATTTCTCGACCCCAACATCACTCTCAGAATCCGTGACAGCAGCATATCACAATTAAAACTCAAAGGTTACAAAATATCAGCAAATTGTATCCTAAAAAACAAGATACCCATCTAATTTCAATATTCCAGCTGCGATCTCCTTAACAAAATGGATAGGTGAGATCCAAAGATATCAAATCTACTAATCTATTAGCTTTCACAAGATAATCTAAATTGTTGTACGAAACCACTTCTGCGACAAATGACAAATTATACCGAGGAAGATTAATTCAAAGCTATCGAACAAGAAAAAAGGCATTTTTTCTTGAAAAAGGGAAAGAAACAATTTTTTTCCCTGAAACAAGTTAAAGAAAAAGTGAATCAATGGAGTACCGGAGACGCAAGAGGCGCGCCCGGCCCTTCGCTGCCTTCTCGTAGTCTCCGCCTTCCACGGCCCAAATAGGGAGAAGCCACCCTCCCCGAAGAACGACGACGCGCCCTTAGAGCCGTAGAACTCCGGGCAGGGCTCGAAGGCAAGGCAGGAGCTCATCAGCCCCTGGATCCCCGATCCACAAAGCGCCGACATCAGCCCCCTGGAGGAATCCCGGGCGTCGAGGCGGAGCGCCGCCGCCCTCCGCCTCCTCGCTGACCGGCTCCGCAGCCTCGCCTCCCCGGCCGCCGGCGCCGCCAAAGTCCCCTCCTTTCCGCGCGGCACCGTCACGCACGCCGCCACCAACCACGTGCATAGCGGCGCCGCCACCGAGTATCCCGCCATCGGAGGAGAATAGAAGGGTTTATAAGAGAGGGGAGCCGAGAGGGTTTAAGAGGTCAAGGATTTGGGGTTACAAGGGCAGCATTTAGTGAGGGAATGAGAGATGGAGGGGGAACCGGCTATTTATATTCTTCTCCTCAGCGTAAAAGGGAGGACAGGTGCTGAATCTGAGAAGGAACTAGCCATTGCCAAATGCTTTTAGAGACACAGAGAGAGACAGATGATAAAAAGATGTGGAAAAAAAAAAAAAGTAGATCGGAGATGGAAAGAAAAAAACAAGAGAATCCATGTCCATGCCCTTGGGGACGTGTCATTTTCTGATTTTTTTTTTTGGGGGGGGGGGGGGGGTGCCTTCGTGTCACTGTAGT
>JAOXJJ010000069.1:7420962-7443405 GCA_025769935.1 Phoenix roebelenii
GCTGGGCGCCCTTCTTCAACACCTGCCAGCCGTCGTCGGTCGGCTTCACGTCGCGGTCGGCCATGGCGGTTCCCTTGTCTAAGAGGAGAAAAAAAAAATCAGTTAAATAAACCCAAAAACATAAACAGCTAATCATATTGGATTTACCTAATGGTTGATTTTGACAAATATTCTTACTCAATCTTTAGATATTTTATTCTCTGATTCTCACAAATATATTTATTCTGGATTGATTTAATAAATAATAAATACTTATTACCATAGGTAACTAAGGTAAAAAGATTTTTGGAGTAGGAAATATTATTGATACCAACTAGATATGACACACACATTTATCACTTAACTAGGGCTGCAAATCGGCTTTGTCCAAGTTGTTTTTGCAGATTAGTTTGGAGGACTGGATGATAAATAATCTAAACTTACAACAATAATTAGATAGCAAAAATAGATATAGTTCGGTCCTCGATTTCAAGAATCACTAGTTTTAACCGGCTGTCAAAATAAGATTATAAATCTTTGACATGTATAATTAAGTTGGCCTTGAGATTGAGTCTTACTTTAACTCTTTTTTTTGTTATTATTATTTTTGGGTATAACTTAACCAGGCATAATGGCTTAGATGTTTGCTAAATTTGATTCTTTCATGATTTTTTTTTTTTAATGACAATTCTACTAAACCCTAGGCAAGATCATGCTTCAAGATTTCTTTCAAAATAGAGATCGTTTTTGTCAAAATCAAGCTATTTTTCGTTTAAGCTATAATGCTACTTATGATTGTAAAATCTAATTTACATGATAAATGACCTATCTCGCTAGATTTTGTCTTTTATTTTATGAGTCAAGGTGGTGACTTCCCATGGGCTTTTTGCAAAGCTTCAAAAGAATAAAAAAGAAAAATAAAATAAAATAATTTAAAAGCCCAAGGTTCTTTCTCATTTCAACCTGAACAGAAGAAATATAGATATGCTGTTTTTAATCTTCTTACAGCAAGAACAGATCGATGAACAGAAAAAAAAAAACAAAAAAAACAAAAAAAGTGTTAATACACCACCATCATACCCCTAATGCAGTTGAAATGCACCAACTACTGACAAAAACCAGTCCTTGTCTACTTTTGTGAGAGAAACCCCACAATTTATTAATCTCTTCTACTCATGTGGAGCCCACTTGTGGAGAACGACTGGAACTGCATTTAGTGAGGCTCCAAAGGGGTTAGTATTTTTATGAAACTGTCCTTTTGTAACCTATTTCAACCCATGTCTCTGTGAGAAATAATTGCATTAAATGAAGGAGACTGTAGATTGAGACATGAGCAACAACCTTTGATCATTTTTATATGCATTTATTATATCTCATTGTTCTTATAAAATGTCCTTCCTATAGATCCTCCTTAGTGTCCATTTCACAGGTGCCAAGCTATGTGTTCGGCAAATCTGATCAAAAAATGGAATTGCCAAGAGAATCTATCATCCACCCAAGGAATGTACCCTGTTTGAGTTAAAAAGTTCGAAAATTTTTTTTAGAAGGTGAAGGAGGCGAGATTACAAAGAGAATCATTGGCTCGAGAGTGACTGCTTGAATCTTGATCACAAATGCTTTAGAAAATGATTGGCAAAAAACTTCAGAAGATCACCAATGCTTGAATCTTGATTAGCTGCAGCATGATTTAAAGATTATGGTCCTAACAAGTCTTGTGCACAGGTGGCCACTGCACCATGCCAACCAAAAGCTCATGCAGGTCGTAAACTCTAATGGAAATGAGCCAAGAACTGCCATGGAAATAGAAGGCAACAACCAGGGTGTAGAATAACGCAGCAGAGTTCACTTAATGGCATTGAAGGACAGTGGGTAGAAGTACACCAACCCTGACCCCATAGCCATTAAAACCCAACCTTAGACTAACCTGGCCGAAGGGTCAGGTGGTCAGATGATTGGGTTGCAAGTAAAAATATTTAGAATTTAAATATAAGAAAAAACAATATAATTATTTATTATCTTTTTTATTTTTAATACTACCTTTTAGAACACATTGATTTGCTTTCTACAGCACATTTGTGCTACAGCTAAATAGGAAAAAAAAAAAAGGCTTGAATTATCTAAATCTTAAAATATAAGTAAAGTTATATAGAACATAGGAAAAAATGGGAATATTATTATTATTGGTAAATAGTAAAGTTTTAAACATATCCAAATATATAAATAAAGTAAATGTTTTTTGATTCTGCGATGAAGAGAAAGAAATTGATTATGTTATATTTTTGTATTAGTAAAATTAATTATAAAAAATTTGAGCAAATAACTTCCTTGGAACATTATAGGTTTAATCCTTATTATTCTGAAAAATGATCAATACTCTGCATGGTGGTTGAGAGGTTTTCGACCAAAATAGCCGATCTGGTTAGGATAGAAAAGGTGGGACAATGATGATCTAAATGATATTGCTCCTTGCCCAAAATGCAAGGGACAAAAATATGATTCCAACTAGAGTTAGCATTCAATCCACGAGAAAGCTATAGGATGGAAAGGGTAGGATTAGTCTTTGCTAATCTCAAAAAGGGATGAGAGAGAGAGGACAAGTTTGGTACTCAGAAACAAATTGACTCAAGACAAAGATTAGGAGTTTCCTAAAAAAAAGATAATTAAATAGCAGAAAACAAAATCTTACATATCTATATATTTATAAGGTGAAAAAAGAATGGAGAATACGAAATATCATCACAAAAACACCATGTAAATAACAACATTGACAACACAAACGTATACCCTCCAAGTATTTCTTTGACGAGTCACGAATAATTTGTGAATATATTATAAAATTGATGATCCATTAAGTGATTCTTAGATTACTCAATTGCTCGAGTTTCATCCAAATAAATCTTCTTATCAATATAAAATCACAAATAGCTCATTTCTTTTTTAGTTCAAAACACTAAATCTATTGTATTGGGGGCACAGAAAGTGGGGGGAGAGAGAGAGAGAGACTCACATCATGGTTTTGAATCATTCGAAGGCATGGGAGCTCTAAAGAGTTGATGGAGTCTTTTGAGGTGCATTAAGCGGATTATGAGGATGTTAGAAATGTTATCTAAAGGCCAAAGTTATAGGTATCTACAGCTCTCAACTTTGATGTTAGTTTAATGCCCCACTTAGTGATTAAGCACCACCAAACAAGTAATATTCCTAGGAGGAGTTTGGCATCTAATCCTCGGATCTGGGAGGCGAGCCTCGACATGCTCGCTGCTTTAGATTCCAGTAATCTTATATATTAGATCCCGACACGTCACATAGCAACCCAGGCATGATAAATTGGTGGATCAGCTATGTGCCAGACCCAGAAGACAGCAAATCCCAGCAAATAAGAGGTCAACAAGTACCCTTCCGAAAGTTCCAAGTTTGCTTCTGGCCGGAGGCTCTACCGGCCCAAGTCCGCCGGCGTCCGCTTTTAAAATAATGAAGAAGTTGGCCAGGAATCAGCTTCTATCATGAAGAAGTCTTAACTTTTCAATAAATTATTTGGCTGTGATCTGCTTTGTTGAAAAATGAGAAGAAACTTTGTGACTGGTCTACCAAAGCTCTGTCAATTGATGGGAGACTACTGAATCATATATTTGCTTTCAAATTTACCTATATTCCTACTTACTTTCTGTTCTTTGGGTGCCAATTGGGTTCAATCAAAAGAATGGATTGCATAAGAAAATCTTTCTTGTTGAATTGCTCCATAAGAGGAGTAATGTTTGCAAGGACAGGTCTCAAAATGGTCTAAGCACAAAGGATTTAAGAAATTTGGATACTGCTTTGTTATGAGAATGGTGGTGGAGGTATTTGAACTCTCATGATCATGAATGGAAAAAAAAAAAAAAAAGTTATCAAGTTGCTGGCTGCTTTCCATATTCCTTTCAAGGAATGTCCTGTATTGCACCTCATTAGGATTTCTTAATGGGAATTCTTCTTCCCAGATTCATTGGCATGTTCAGTTTGGAGTATGCTAAACTTTGTGAAATTTTGAAGCGAAATCAATGAGTTCCTTAAATTATGGGGTAAGCTTCAGATATGCCCTTCAGTTATCTAAGAATTATAAATTTATGTATACATCTGAAAGCCAAAGTTTAGACCTAGCTTGCTTTCAGAGAGCAGGGATTTCGATGCAGATAATTGATATTTAATGGTCAGGAATCAGCTTCTCAACTTCTTTCTGGGATGCCCCTACTTTCGAAGAATTTTCGATTTGTCATGGCTAAGGTCGGCTGTTTTAATGAGCTATTTCTCTTGTATCATAGGGCTCTGTGGAGATCCAAATGAGCCAAGAATTGGAGCTGGTTGTTTTACGAGCTAATTCTCTTGTTTTAAGGATCGCGTATTTAAGAAAAACAAAATGATCGAAATGTCGTATGGAGGGAAATTAGTCCACAGCATAATCATGACAGTTTTTAGTGAAACATGCATCTCAGAGATTAGAAGGTAACATGTTAAATGCAATACATTCAGCATGGAGGATTTGAAAGACCGATGACATAAATAAGGACGAACTTAGAGATGCCGGTCTTCAGAATACATTCTCCACAGTCCACACATCTAACAAAAAGAACAAATAGGAATCACCACAAGAATATGTGCAAGCAGCTATCATCTACATCGAAGGTTAAGAGATCTTGTCATTAATATTATCATGACCCTGACTTTTTAAAAGAAGAGCTATTCTTGATCAAATGAAACACCAAAGCCAATCTTGATTTTTGCAGATTCACAATGCCATTGTACATACATCCCTAGTAAAAATGGTAAGATTATAGGTGCCTACTTATGTACCCCTTGAAGAGCCCACAGTTGCAGATCATCTAGGCTGTCTGTAAATATTTAGTTACCTACCTATCCCAGTTAATGTAGCAGATTAGGATGAATCTTTTGAAGAGTTAGTAGAAGACGATCATGCTGATTAAAATTTTCATATTCGCGTCCAGTATAGCATCACAGCAAAGCAGCAAGTGAAGCAGCATGGCCATTTACAAGTGATGGTATGGTTCAAGAGAACGTAATAAAAAATGAACCTCATTTAGGATATCCTCAGCAGGACTTTAGAGTATCTCGTCAAACTATAAAGCATATACCTGAACATAATAAAGGACAATTTAAACAAAGGATAACAATAACAATAACAAGAAGTTGTTTGGTACCTTATGAAACCAGCCTGCATGTTATCTACAATTATGTCGTATTCAACTTATCATCCTCATTTAATCAAGAATCTAGGAATAAGTGTTTAGAAACAAACTTCTAAATCCTCATTTAATGATCTAGCTAAACCAAAGAACTGTTTGTGGTTAAAACCTTTATGTAGAGTATAACTACTATAGCCAATGGCAAAGCTGGTGATTGCATTACATTATTCAGTATTCACTGTATTGATAAATATTAGATATTGAGTTTCTTGCTGCAAATGTAATCCTTTCACATATACTGAACATTGACTGCATAAAAGTTTCACAAGCAACTTGCGCGATCTCAAGCCAACTAACCATGTCCAGCAACAATCATAAAAAAAGCCCAGGTTGCACAGAAACAAGCATATATGTCGAGTGAATGGTCCAAGTTACACATGCTATGTTACCATCCATTTCCAACAGTAAAACATGAGGTATTACCATCTTTCACCAATCGGCATACCATTTAGTTTTGTACTGTTGTCAAGTGAAGAGATGAGAGAGTTTCAACTTCATCCATGCAGAACCTGATATTTTCAAGAATGAGTGCAATTCAAGCAATTCCTATCGGACTTACAAATCCAATTCAAATTGTGCAACACATAGATGCCTCTTTGCAAATATCATAGAGCGCAGAATGGCATTACACTGCATGCCAGACCATGTTGCAGTCATGACTTATGTACCATATCGCTTTTATTTGAGCCTCATGAATGATGAAATGTTAAAGAGCTATCATGCTGTGTATGAATATAAAATGTGCATGTCAATCTCTTGCATATGCTAGTATCATGCACATTTAGAAACAAAACATTCGAGAGCGTTTCTAAAATTTGAATTGGTTTGGAAGCATAGAGTTTGGAAAGATAAGAGATCAGATGATGAGAAATAAATATTGAAGAGGTGGTCGAGCTTGAAGATCATTTTTTAAATACTTCATCATTGAAAGAATTTTTTTTGAACAATGTTTTACTTTAAAAAACTAATCAGAAACAGTAGAAAAAATGGACAAGAGCGATGGGATCAACTCGCTAGGCATATATTTCTTGTATTTTGGGACTTAGCATATTATACATATAGACAAATTGGTTACAGCCCCCACATATGATGCATCATATTCAATCCACCTGATTATGGTAATCAGAAATCTATGCTAACACATGAAGGTGCATATGTACAATTCTACAGTATGCTCAACATGTGCATTTAAATTGACATTACCTTGCATCAGAAATATATTAGTGAAAACTAAGAAACATAAATTGGTGTTTCGATAACACAAAATCAGGGGACCCCTCTTATGATTTTCACAAGTGAGTTTTTAAATTTCCCCAACCCTGCCTCCCCCCCACCACCCCCAACCCAAAACCATTACCATCCCAATAATCATAATGTAGTCAAGTGAGTGATGGAACAAACCGAGTGCATAATCATACTTTTACAAGGTAAGAGTGTGGCAATTAGTTTCTGCTATCACAACAAGGAGTCAAGGGCTCAATTGGGAAAGAGCATGACAGCTGGAATGCATGTTAATTTAAAAACCTGTACAGGGGTTTGGATTTAAAATAGTGTGCATGCATATCAATTCACCTAATTTGTTGAAATTACTCAGTTGTGTAACAATTCACAGGTAAAACTACAAAAGAAACACTAATTTTTTGACATATGGATTAAAACAGATTAGGTACACGCACCAAAAAAATAACACAGATTCTTTATGCTCTAGATTAAGTTGTCCATATCTAATGGCTCAGTCAATTAACAAGTTTTAGGGAAAAGGAAGAAATAATTTGGATAAGAGAATACCTAACAGTGGAATTCTCTCCCCAGAAAGAAAAGATACTAGAAAGAATTGAAGAGATTGGAGAAGCTTTTTGGGTTGTCTTTCTTTCCCATCTTCTTACAATATTTTCCACACAAACCCATACTAACAGTAATGCAGTGGTGATCTTAACCAGAGCCAGAATAGTGTCAGTACAAGAAGCCACAGGAAAATTGTAATTAAAATGTTGCCAATATAGTGACATTAAAACCCAGAGTCAATTCAGAAAAGCTCCAGAATTAGAATCGAGATTATATAGAAGAGCATTTAAATCTGCTAATGAGATACATACACCTAAAAGTTGGATGATAGCTAGGAATGAGCTCAGATTTGGCAACTACCCAAAATTGACATTGGATGGAGATTACCAAGTCTTCAAGTTTAACGTGCAGAAGGATTCATAGACTAGTCACTTTGATTGGATGGACTGGCACTGTTTCACAGTATGCTTAATACACCCACTTCAGGCAACAAGCGAAACTCATGACCTCTTACCAACAAGCCAACTCCACCCCTCCTGAGCACCACATGTCTGAGAGGGTGTGGCCCGTGTGGGTTTCAGTGTCAGCAGAAAGAGGGGCATCAAGCATTGCTCGGATCAGAGCTCAAAAACATAATTATATTTGTGAAGAAAAGATTTCCTCTTTTTTCCTCTGCAATTTTGTGGAAGCCATCAATGACTCTACCAGAAGGCAGAGAAAAAAGACCACTGCCCTTGAATCATGAAATGCCTCAAAAGATGGTAGTGTTATGGAAATAAAAGTCTGCAAGACTATACAGGAATTATATGCCATAATGATACTCAAAACCAGGAAAACTTATCTCAACTACAGTTTGATATCGAGTCCGCCATCTGTTACTATAAAAGGCCATAGCCGCCATAATGAATGTTACATTCCATGTGCTGCCAAGAATAACACCTTATCAATCCAGGATATGAGTCAAATTTGAACTACTATATGATGTTACCATGAAGAAGCCATCAATATATCCGAATTATTTTGTTTATATTCATTTATTCTCTTATTCACTGATAATTTCCTTATTATCCAATAAAACCCACAAAAATACAATTGAGAAATTATGGAAGAGGTATGGCCACTGCACATCACCTTGTTGTGACTGAAAAGTCGAAACCCAATATCAATTAACATTTTAAGCAATAGGAGGTAATAAGATAGAATGACAACTGAATGAGGCGAGAAAGAAGAACTGCATGTCTTATAGAAGACATTTATCTGCAAATCTCAATATTTAGTTTTCAAATTCCCCGCTCCATGTAAATGAGAAACTTAAGCTTCTCTTAACATAAGGGAAAGAAAAAGATACCAGTAAAATAGGTATACATATCCAATAAACTTGCACCAAGTAAGGATTTATGCTAGGGACGAAAAGTAACAACTGTCTACATACAGAAAACTTCACAAAAAGCAGTCAGCTCAAAGTTCTAATAAATCAAAGATATGTATATATGTACAGATATATACATATATATACGTATATATATGTATATATATGTATATATATGTATATATATGTATATATATGTATATACACATGTCGCTACACTCCACAAGCAGTTTTTCCATATTAAATGCAGAAAGCATCTAAACAGTCAGCTGCCTCTTTTATGCTACAGTCAACTTTTTTCTGAGCTATAAGATTGGAATGTCACTTAAAAGACGATTGATGCTGGTCAGCAGTATAGCAGGGAGCCAATGTGGACCTACCAAGAGCTGCATTCCAAAAAGGCAACCAACAGTTATGAAAAATCCATTAGTAAAAGCCATATGGAAAAAAAAAATCTTTTCCATTCAAAATCCTGAGATGAACAAGACCCTAAAATTCCAGATCTTATGACAAGCATTTCCATATGCTTGTATGAAAGGTTTTGTTGATTCACTGATTACATTCCTCAAAGCACCAGACACAAGCACTTGGGTAATTTTATCACAAAATTTCAAGCTAGATGTAAACCAAGAACAGAGAGCAGGAACAGAGAATCAGTCACCCAAAAAATAATGAAAAATACCTATTCTCTGGTTACTACTAACTCAGCCAAAAATAAAAAATAAAAAAATCCAAAAAAAATATATAGCTTAGTATAATGTGATTTACCGAATATTTGGTTCCCTTTAAGCTAAAAGGTGCAGTACTTGCAGTGCAAGTAAAATAGTCAAAAATGACTGCAGCCGCAGGCAAGAAATTCAAATTGTACCTCAAGGTGACAATTCTACAACATCATTCTTTCTCTTCTTCTTTTTCTTGGGACCGGGAAGTGCCACTGGGTTTTGAGTTTTCTGCATAACATCAATCATTACTATGAAATATGAATATGATGACTGTCAATTACTAGAATTAGATAAGAAAGGAACAGGGGGAAACAAAGGTCATGATGCTAACAGTAAAGTCTAAACAGAAATAAGGAGGACAATAATAAATAAATAAATAAATAACAAACCCCTAGTATTTGCTGAGAGCTCCATGGAATCCCTGAACTGTTGGTAAATCTTGGATCACCAAGTTGATCCTGTAACATGCCAATTGCGCAGCTAGAGATGTTAAATGTAATTTATTATATTTAATTAGGAATACAAGAGCACATGATAGTATAACATATATACCTTATTTAGGAAGAGACCAAACTGTGGGTGGTTCACTGGTGCCGCGGCATAGTAAATTAAGTTAGATGGCTGAACCTGGTTCATGTGCTGAAAGTTCCACTGTGCCCATGATGGATTGGCAAACGGATGTTGGAAGTTCAAATGTAGTGGAGGATGGAGAAAAACTGGTGCATTTGTCTGGTTAACTTGTTCCTTCATGTTCCACAATTAACCAAAAAAAGCAAAAGAAATATGAGAAAGATGGGCAAATTATAATAGACATTAAGAGCACTTCAAAAATATGAACGAGAATTGTTAATTGTTGCTTCCACATGTCTCAACTGGCTGCCCAAATGAAATGTTATTGGGCATTAAGAAACATTGCGTTTTATTATCAGATTCTGCGGCATTTACTGTGGCATAGCCATTCATAACTTAAGAAAAAGAAGCTCTTCAGAATTAGTCGGCTCAAAATATATATTCATTTATCGTATACCTTTTCTTTGTTGCTGTTTAATGTCTCTGCAGATTCTTTCCTCTTTTTCTGTCCCTTCTTTCTTGCTTCCTTAGGATCACGAATTTCCTCAATCTCTTTACCCATATCATCGTTGTCATTTATTGCGGAGCTATCAACAGTATTGCAATCTATTGTAGGTTCTGTCATCACAATCTTAACCTGCTTACCTTTGCAAGTGAAATTGTCCACGAGAAGCTTCTCCATTGCCTCATTTACTATTTTTAGCACAAACTGATATTTATCATCAGTTATGGTCCCTACCTCCGCAAGTTTGAGGCAATGCTTGTACACATTTTCATAACGCTCCATTGGCCCATTGGCTACCATTTCATAAGGAGGACAAACCACAGGATGCACACCCTTAAAGTCCTTTTTCCAACGTTCAACAATGTACCGTGATGGGATCTCATCAATATCTTGAAAGTTAAACACAGATAACACATGCCTACACAAAATGCCTCTGTACTGAAAAGAATGGCAAATGCATTGCACCTCCTGGTCATTTGGATTAAACATAACTTCATAATTTTTTTGCTCCATCATTTTACCTTCTTTCCCTCTTATACGTTCTCTAACTTCAAAAATATACATCAAACCATCTTTCCTAATTAGTGAAGGGTGACAGTATACTAAGGCCTTCACCTCATCCTGAAACTTTACAAATATGTCAATTGTATAAATTTTTGAAAGCTGCTCCTCCATGTAGAATTGAGTGAACACTGGTGGGACCTTATGGAATGATTCAAAATCTGCTAGAGCTTCAGTTTCGTATTTACTCTCCATAGCCATCTCATACTCGTCTAGAAACTGCTTTAAAGACGTATTTGACTCTAAGTGCCCCTCAAAGAAGAAATCCATATTCTCACCACGTTGGGTAGTGGACAGCCCCGCCCAAAATTTATCTTTCACAAAAATAGGAGCCCAATGATACCGATCCTGATATAACAACCTGAGCCATTCATTGTATACAAGATTATGTTTCTCAATCATTTTTCTCCATTCTTGTTCAAACTCATGAGCACTTAAAGAGTCATACACAGTTTTCTTAAATGACTTCTTTATTTCTTTATATTCCGCACATCCTTCCAATTTGTTGGGAATCCTTTTCATAATCTGCCACAGGCATTGACGATGAGGGCAACCTGGGAAAACCTGAGCAACTGCTTCTTGTATGGCTTTGCCCTGGTCAGTGATTATGGCATTTGGAGATTTCCCTGACATACATGATAGCCACGCCCGAAACAACCATATATAGGTTCTTGTGTTCTCATTTGAAAGCAAGCCACAACCCATTAGCAGTGGCTGACCATGATGGTTTATTCCAATGAATGTGGCTAAAGGCACATTATGCTTGCTTCTCAAGCAAAATGTGTCCAATAAGATCACATCACCAAAGTACCGATATGCTGCTCTTGATCTGCTGTCAGCCCAGAAAACATTTTTCAGATGGCCCTCCCCATCTATATCGATCAGATAGAAAAAGTTTGAATTGTTAGCCTGCTTGCGGCGGAAGAACTGATGGAGAGCTTCAGCATCCTCTTTCTCAAGCTTCAACCATTGTACCTCATCAACAGAGCTCATCCACTCCCTTTCAACCATAGCTAAGCTATCTTCCCTCACCGCAGCAACATGTGCTTCACGCTTCTTCACACCAGCCCCGACCATATTCTCATCCCTGTAGAAGTGCATTCGGAGTGGATTGAGTTCATGGTTGTGGTCAAGAACAACTTCTTTAAGGTGGTACATGCCGTCAAAGCGGCACAGACGCACTTTGAGCAATGCCGGGCAACTAGTATATAGAGTTGGTCTTGGTGCAAGTGCATCGGTCCTCCTTATATCCCTCTTGCGGCCCTTCCAACACATGATCTGTATATATGCACGATTCCTGCTTGACCCTTTAATCTTCGTGGCAAATCCGAGATGCTGGGCATACCGGTTATAGAATTCACAGAGCTCTTCTAAGGTTTTAAACTTCATTCCAGTCTTGGGAGCTATGATTTCTCTGCTGCTGCCTGGTTCATCCCCTGCCTACAGAGCATATTGAAATTCACAATGGAAGCAGATCACAGAAATAATCAGATGTTGCTGATGTGGTCAAGTTCTTATTACTGTAAGGCATTCCCAAGATCCCTTTTTTTCTTTTAAACAAAATGTAAAAACTGAATTTTAAATTTTTTTCATAGGTTAATGAAGCAAGTCAACAGCAACTACCTAATACCTACACGTTTTGAATGGAAAAAAGTGGCGAAACCCCATTTCTCATTAAAAAAAAGGGAATCTTGTGGATGCTTTTTTCCACAGCACTGATACAAAGAAAAAAATATGGACCGAAAGCTTTTACATTCAGAAACTGATGAAACGCGAGTTTAATTAGTATTGGACATGCAAGAAAAAGAAAGAAGGAAAAGGAAAAACACTTTAATAAGACCTTGGATTCAGCTTATATTTCTTTCAGAAACACTAAAAAAAAAATCCTAAAATCTTGTAAATTCATATATGTCTTCACAGGGTTGTTGTAAAGAAGCCATGGATGCTCCAACACTTCGAAAATTCCTAAAGTATTAGTTAACAGCAACAAAAAAGGGACGATTTTGACGTCGAAAAGACTATCTAACCATTCCAATTTAAGGAATTTACAGAGAATTACTGAGAGCCACGAAACCCTAGAGATTGAGAAGAGTTACCGGAGGAGGGTCGGGGATGGAGATGGCCTTCCTCCGGCTCTTCTTCTTGGTCTTCGGCCGGATGTTGTCGACTTTTCCGTCAGGTTGCGCCGGGGCCGGCCGTCGTCCCATCGGGCCGGCGAGGGGGAGGAACGACGCCGGGAGGTGGGTGTGACGACGACCAGTTTGTGAGGTTTCAAGCCTCACCAACGCCAGTATGGCACTCTGCTGCCGTTTGGTGCGGACACAACAGCAGTGGGACCCAGGTTTTCAAAGGTGACGTGTCCGGCTACGCTTGCACACCTCAGTCCGCCGATGATACACACCTTCTCATGGACCAACAATTGGGCCCATTTAAAACACGGGATTTTATTTTTGTTATTTAGATAAAATTTGATAGGCAAGAATTTGGCAGGAAAAGGGTACCTAAATGATGTCTCATTCTGTTACTTGTTATTCAGTGATAGGTTTTGGTTTGTCACTGAATGGATCGCACTCTAAGATTTATGTTTGCCGTCACATTTTAAACATAGTTTCTAGTTTGTACAAGGTCTAATCTTCTACATTTTAGATAAAATCTATGTCGTTGCTAGTATTGTCTGTTCGTCAATGCATGTGATATATGTTGTGTAAGCAGGAAAGAAGTGGTCTGTCCAAATTGGTTCGGTAGATTAGCTAGAGATTATTATTTTACTTGTTTGGTTTATATGAGTAAGCAAGGTCCACAATAGGTCATCTTCAGAGGCATGTTTGGTTAGAGGAGAGGGGGGAGAGGGTTGGACTCTAGTGTGGAAATGGAAATGATTGACTCCCATACCAACCATATGGTTGGAAAGAGTTTCATTCCCATTTTGATTTCAGAAAAAAACAGAAATGTCCCCATCTCTCAAAATCAAATTCTTGCTCTTTCCTAGTATTCCAAAATCATTCCGATTCTAATTTTGATCTTGGTTATGAACCAAACGCATCGAAAGAGTTTCATTCCGATTTCCATTTCAATTGATTCTCATTCCTACTCCAACTTTGGTCACGAACCAAACACAACCCGGGTTCCTTGGACTCCATCCAACTCATACTTACGTGCACGCTAATTTCAAGTCTAGTCAATTTCTTATTATAGCAAAAATCCAGATCCCATATTCTCTACCTACATACCCGAACACAATGATTAGTTTTCTTTATTCTGATCTCAGTAGATCCGCCACTTGGTTGCCCCCACGGCACAAGTGAGATGATTCCCAGTTGTGAAGCTCAGTCACGTAATGTCATCCATGCATGGATGCATCACTATAGTTGCAAGGTCAATAACAAACACAACAAGGAGATGCATGGTGCACGTAGGTAACTAATAGATAATGGCGGGCTAGGTGTGATTGCAATAGCATTTTTTCATAGAGTTAAAACTGGCAATATATCCACAAAGTACCAAAGCTTCGTGTTATCTATTTCAATTTATGCTGGCCATTTGTAATCAGCTATTAATTTGTTCAAAAGAACCTGTTGTACATACATCTAAGGGCATTAGCTTGACCAAACATGCATTGCTTTCAGGTGTGCACCAGTCTCAACATAAGATGGAGTTCACCGTTTACCTAACCAAAAAAAAAAAAGAAGAAGAAAAGTTCAGTCATCTGGTTGGATATGGCAGTTTACCCACACCTGACCTTGTTTGAGAATTAGGTTTAGATCCTTAGACCCAGATTAGACTCACAAATCCAGCGTCCAGATTCAGGTGGGCCACCTGAAACACCGATGCTCGTCCTTCTTTATATTTGAGAATAACGGTGGCACCGCTCCCATCGATCAAAAGAAATGAAATGGGAATTAAGAACCTGTGTAGACACCTGGGAAGCACCTCGCAAATGGAGAATTGAACCTATTGGGCTATAACCATTGATACTTGTGTCATCGCCAACAAATTATATTTCCACACATTAATCTCTGACAATTTATTTCTGAAGTAAAGAAGTTATTACCAGACCAACGCTGAAAACCCCTTAAATACATGGAAATAGCAAGCAACTGGTGGAGAGAATCAGCTGTGACGGCATTATTATAATTTGGGTCAGCAATCATATATATATTAACCATCACCATCGCATCTCATCTCCACAAGCTGAGGAAAGACCAATTCAAATGATATCTACCTTAACTTGGACAGGTGATGTAGTTTTCTCGCATGAATACTATCATAGAATGTATGTTGCCATCATAGTCATGGTGGTAGGTAGTTAGGCATGGCTCTTCCTACCTCTCTAGCATAAACTACATTCATAAACCAAGATCAAGCAATACAAAATTGGCATTTCACGATTGTTTTCTAGAGTATTTTAGAATACACAAGTTTGGTCGTGTCCATCCATCCACATGCATGGGCTGCCGGTTGTTCTTGGGCTGCCTTCAGGTACATTCTAGGAAGCAAGGGTACCAACCACAAGAGCAGTAGATTAAAGTGTCATGCTGCTCTGGATTATTTCTATTCAGGTTTATTTATCCAGGTTGGGTCAAATTTACTCGCGTCAGATCTAGTTTTGCAACATCCAGTACTAGGTATGGACCAAACAGAGGCTAGGTTATAGCTGCAGATGATCAGCATTCCTAACCCCGCTTTTTAAGAAACTTGCATGCCTATGGTTCATATAGAAATAGATATAGATATATAGATATAAATATATGGTGTAGAACCAGGAATATTCCTGTATCACTCGTTTTAACTGCAATCGGCACTAGTTTTCGACTTGATGACATTAAATTAAGTTATAGCTTGATTCATCCTCCCTTTCAAGAGATTAGATAAGCATCACTCTCGAACCCTCTTAAATCATCAATAGGAATATAATCCAACTTTAATATCCCGTCAGTCCTACAATCATGTGGAGATCGTAATAGAATACTGTGTGGGAAGCCTGAGGGATTGGCAACTGGATAGCCACACCACTGCAGGAAACCTTTACCTTCATGAGTGATCAGCAAGCAACCCCACAGAATCCTTAGCCCATAGTTATCTCATGAAACCAGAAACAACTTAACAAAAAGAAGACATCAAGTATAGCATGAATACGAAGTGATGGAACGATAACTAGAACAGGTGAAGTGCAAGAGAATGCATTTGCTGCAAGTGATGGAGAACATACGAGCACAATCTCAATCTTGGAGGGATCACCTATTTCTTAATAAGATAAATGGAAAAAAGGTAGCATTGAAAAAATCCCAGGTTTTTTATGAAACAAATTTAACTATTAAGAATCTGATGCCTTGAACTATGTACAAAGAAAAGTTTAATGCAATCTTAATATCCCAAGAAAATCAAAGGAAAATGACTTGACCTTACAGCTGCAATGATCTTCTTTTTTTTCTCTTTAGAGATCAACATGGTTAACACACTCAAAATTCCAGAAATATGCAAAAAATTATGTGCAAGATAGCTCGGCATTTTGCGAAAACTTTATGTGATTCGATGTTTGTGTGATTAAAAATCGAAAACTGATGGATAGATAAGCTTATGCTGAAAATAGAAGGCAATTATTTGAAAACATGAGCATATACGAATAAGTGAATTATTCGGGAAAAAAAATCATGAATTAATTGAAAATTTCTCAATAATTCAGAGAAACTGTTGACAGACAGTGATCATTTTCCAGTCAGTCCAAAAGCAAGAGCATCAATTAACAAAGCCAAAATAACAAGGACCACCACCCGATAAGAAGGCAGCTCAAAGCAAATAACTGCAAGCTCCTAGATTAATTGTAATCTTCATGTATAAATCTTTGTTATAAGATGCAGATTTTTTTGCATGCATGATTTAGAAGTTGGAATCAAAACCAGCATCCCAAAATTGGATACAATATGGTGAGCATCAGTTATTGCGATTTCTTCATACCAAGGCTCAGCTTGAAGAAAAAAGGAAGTTAGAAGCAGAACCAGGATCCCAGAAAAGGAGACAACATGGTGAGCACCAGTTATTGGGATATCTTCCTACCAATGTTTAGCTCCAAGAAAAAAGGACTGGTACCAACAAGAAGCCAAGCCATAGTAGTAACAAAATATTAAAATGACTTTTGCTGGTAGGTGAAGCTACATATCACCACCTAAGAAAAGCATAAAAATAATGGCGACTAGGTGGCAGAAAAGCCAGAGGCACAAAATAATCTTACTTAAATTATAAACAGAACCTCAATGCCGATGGAAATGACACTGGCTAAAAGATGCACAAAATTTCAAGGCACATCACAGGTGTTTTTGTCCAATGAGATTTGAGTTCAACGAAAACATATCGAAATCAACAAAAAAGATAAGTTGATTTGAAAATGATTTTCTCTGAAACCAAGTGAGGAAAGCAATCCATTACTTTTGTTCTTTCACTCTCTCTGTATAAGTTACCAAATTTTAACTCAAGACAATTCGGTACTCTCATATACTGATATCATTGTTATCGTGTGGAAAACATGCAAATATAAACATAGTTAAAGGTGTTAGTGTAAAATGAGGGCATGGCTCTCGGACATCCTAACTACAAAAGCATCTCACACACTATCTTATAGATGTCAAAAAGGCATAAATGGTTATAATAGTTATATAAGATTATTATGCATGAGATGCAGATGGAATTCATATTCCATAAGATGCAAAGTAGTAAGAAACAAGAATATCAAAATTTTAGCCACAAATACTGCTAGTATGCTAGATTTATCTGACCTTGAAAACATGGAATTGTCTGTTGCATGTCACTGAGAGAATTCAACGCAATGTTCAAATAGAATATATTCCAAGTTTGCAATAATAGCATTTTCTTTTGGTAGAGTTGCAATCAGTCAATCATAGCTTTAGCTGATAAGCAATTCACCTAGCCGTGGCTTGACAAATTGTAACTAGACATGCCATTTGATGATATCAAATGTCACTAGCAGAGTCGTCGATCCTTTCTCATTGCTCCTCAAGTTCTAACTATGTTTTAAAATAATGTTCAATATAATGCATTGACAAACATATAGCAATTTCAGAGGGTCTCCATCAACACTATTCAAATATTTTTTTATATAAAAGAAAATTTTAGAATTATCCAAAATTCATTTGAACATAAAACAACTTAAAGGGGATAAGGGTTGTTTTGACCTACTTATTGTACTAAACATTGGCAAGAAGCGATCTATATGGCACAATCCCAATGTGCATGAATCATGAAGCAAACACATTATGCATCGCTTTCATTCAACGTAACCACATTTAAGTTTATGTAACGCTTATAGTGTGGAGGTATCTAAAAGTCATCATGTCCATGCAATTATCATATGTAAAAAATAAATCTCCCATTTTCTCGATCGAAGTGTAATGCATTTACCTGGTACACGATGGCTAAACTATAAGTTGGAAGGCGCGCACCTTATATGAGACTCCTTGTCCGCTGCAAGTGCTTAACTTTAAATAGCCTTGCCTATTCCACAAAAAGAAAAAGCCTTGCCAATGAATCTCAAGTTGTTCTTTAACAGCCTTCGCTTTAAGGCATTATGCATGATGAGCTTCAGATGAGCCTTTCTAATAAAGGTCATGGTTATGACATCAACTTTCTTTTTATCTATAAGCTTAAGCATTACATAGTGCTGTAGTTATCCCTATATATCCATCAAATAAGTTTTTGTTCATGATCTTCAGCTAACAGCTTCACAAAAGCTATATGCACTCCCTTCCTACATGAACCTGTTTCACTAAGAGCTTGGTTTGATAAGCCAATTATCACTTTAATTAGGTGCAGCTACGGTTCTCTTCAATTGCTTGGAACATCTTGGCCAATCCTTCCCATGTCTCACAAGGTCATAATTAATTAGAGGGCACAATGCTTCAATGAAATTTTCAAGTGTTAATAGAATTACCAAAAAAAAGAAGTGTACTATGCAATACCAAATACACCAATGTTTTTTTCCTAAAAAAAAAGAGCATTGCCAAACATGGCCCAGTGTTGATATATGGCCCACTTGGTCTGCATGCCGTGTTTTGGGCATAGAGTGGTCCAAAGTGCAGAGCTGCAATCCAAGATTGAACCTAAGTTTCAGAACTGACAAACGAAAGAACTGTGGTAGGTCCAGATGTTCCAAGTTTATAAGGCTCTTGTTTACTCAGCTTTGGCTTGTTATCGTGTATCCATTTCAGTGTATCGACAACTTTTGGAAAAGCCATTATTCTGTTAAGTTGTCTATATTTAAATTCCTAGACAAAATCATATAAACAAAAGCAACTAAAAAAACCTTGACTTAAACCTAGAAAGGCAGTGCAATAAAGGTCCCAACCTTGATATATCTAGAATGTGACAGACCAGAACAAAGAACTCAACATGAGTTGAGCTCAGGTGAGGTTGAGGTCCTTGCAAGCAGATAAGGACTAGGTCCAGCATGGTGCCGTATGTCTTTCTTTTTATTATTGGTAGGCAACTGCTTTAACCACTCAGATGCAAACAGCATGTACATGAGTCATCATAAGGCAGGTATTGTGCAGGAAAATTTCCAATTTACTAAATTTTTATCGTCAGCCTATGGCCTTCATTAACAAGCCAAATGGCTGGCAAGAATGAATCAGTGCACCTACAACAAAGAGAAGGGGGAAAAGCACAACATGCAATTACTTTCAACCGGCTCGCAGCATATAAAAATATATCAACAATGACCGTTTCATAGCCTAAATTATCAAACACAAATGGGAAGCTTAAGGTTCCATGAGATTTAATGCACCAGGTTTTTGGTTAAGGAAATTCAATCAGTAACAAGGCAAAAAGATGCTTCAGGTTGATTGAGAAAGTCATACCCAAGTGATTGCAGTGTAATAGAGATGATTTTATGTTAGAACCCCGTCTGAAATAAAAGTTTACAATTACAGATCAATTGCCAAAAAGGAGTTCCAAGAGCTCAATAAATGACTCGAAATGTTGGCCGATTATTGTACAACAATGGAATGTCTGATTTTGATGATTTTGGATGTTAAAGATCAAAATTGTCTGTGCAGCACAAACTGCAAAACTGTGGTTTGAATGCAATCTTTACACTCAAAAAGTATGTAAACACATTCAGTGTGGTTTTGGTACAAACCCATCAACAGCAAAGTTTCGGGTAGCTGCTGGTAGAGCTAAGCGAATTCCATCAAGCTCAGGCTTTGCAATCACCTGGCAACCAAGGCGAGACCTGCAAAAGTAGTTTCACAACTTATTCCAGATAAAATATGGAGACTATTTAAGCTTTTCACAGGAAGATTCACATACGTTTCAGTAAGCCCAAATGCTAGATCCAACATGTCATTCTCTTCATCTATTGGATCTTCTAATTTGTTGTAGTATTCCATATCCTGATAGCAGCTTCCCAGTCAGAGAATGCATCAAAGTCCTATATAAATATATATATATATAGAGAGAGAGAGAGAGAGAGCTGAACTTGGCTCCACTCGAGTGGATCTCCACTCAGATCTAGTTAAGGCTCCATTGAACAATGGAGGTCTCGCATCAACAATCCGAACCATTGTATGTGATCTACTACCTTTAAACTGCTTACATATCAAAAAATCATGTGATTTGGAAACTCCAAGCCTATGCATCAAGTGATTAAAAAAATATATAAATTTAGAGTTATTTAGACTGTCCATTTATGGACTACTTGATGCATAGACTAGAAGTCTCCAAATCACATGAGTTTTGGTAATGTAACCAATCTAGATGCAGTAGATCACATACAATGGCTCGAATCATCGATGTGGAACCCCCATTGTCCAATTTAGACTTGACCAAATCTGAGTGAAGATCCACTTGAGTGTAGCACAGTATATACATACATACATACATATGTACACGCACGTATGTATATATGTGTATATATATACATACATACATACATATATATGTATATGTGTATACATATGTATATGTATATATATATATAATCTATTAGAGTAACCAAGAACATACCATCACAATCACATGGCAGGTAGAACAAGCTAGTGAGCCCTCACATGCTCCTGAGGCCACATCAGAAATATAGGGTAACTGAAACTGAATAATGAACCCCAAATAAAGGTACACCATATTCAACAATTTCTCATCCAACCACTAGTAGATAAAAGGTTCATGATTCACATAAACCTTAACAAAATTCTATATGTAGCATTTGCTAATTGGATATGATCAAGTGAAAGTACATGACTATTCAGAGGTATTTCAGCAAATCAATAACTGTTGACTGCAGGCCCAATAAATTCACCTTACATATAAAGCAAATCGTTATAAAAATCTTGTATAGTGTCTAGGGATCACAAGATAAAAACCTTCAAGTTCTATGTCATTTTCATGGGCAGCTTCTAACATTGACATTCCTATAGGAACTTGGATGACCTTTTCCTCACCATCTTTATCAACAAACGTCACAGTTATCCTGCACGGTTTACCAAAAACAATTATGATGAAAGGGCTTCTTGACTTTGTAGCAGAAAGTCTGAGTACTCTAAAAGAATAGAAGTACAAAAAAAATCATTTTGTTTCAACATTAAAGCTTGGATAAATAAATAAAGAAGAAAAAAGATACAGATTAGTGGATTTATGGCCAAAAGAAATTGCTGATAGGAAAGCATGCATTTATTAAATATGAGACATTATTGGATGCTTGGCAAAGGTTCATGAGCTGCATCTAATGCAAGAGACATCATAGATATTTTTAATTCAAAAGCATGAATGAAAAACAAACTCGATAGTGCATAGAAATTTCAGTCAAGAATGTGTGGATACTGAAAAGGGAGATGAAGGCAAACTATCTGCAAAAAACACACCAACATTCAACAATGAAGGTCGTGGTTGGAGATCCTTTACTTGCAAATCATGATTCAATAATTTATATTTCAAAATATTTTTAACATGATTGATATCCTTTTGGAAGAGGAATGTGGTTGTTCAAATGAAATGTTAAAACATAGAAACACAAGTAGATAAATCAGGAAAAGCATGAGTCAAAAACTCCACTGAGATTAGAAAGTTCCCACTCCATGGTTCTCAGAATTTTCTAAATCTCAAAATTAACCCCAAGGACCTACTTGTTGATAATTATATCCTTTTCTCTAAAAGAAAAAGGTATAATATCAGAACATGTTATGGATTTAGTACATCTAAATGCACCCTAGATGCCTTCAAAAAGCTATAGTTTGTCCAATAATTGATGTCTTTAAAAACAGTAATATAATGTCTGAAATGGTATTTGCAGTATAAACAACACATTAACATCAAAAGGAATAAATAAACAAACATAACAGGAAGACAGCAACTTGATTTCAGCACTAATAAACATGAAAACATAAAAGTGTGCATAGGTCATATTTAATACATTTATAAAGAATTGATTATACAAATGTACATAAGTAGAAAATGTCAACATGGATTCCATGTACATCATGAAATTTAACACCTCATAAAATAAGTGGGCTACGTCATAAGATCACTTAGTATGAAACTATCAGTAACTTACTTCTCTTTTTGTTCGCTGCTTTCCTCATGAGCAGTAGAAAAGGGAAGACTTTTCTGAAAAAGACATGTCAATAGTCGTAAAACATCATGATTCATCTACTTTAAAAATAGGGACATCAAAAAACTCTCGGCATATTATCCTGATAAATAAGCCGATCT
>JAOXJJ010000069.1:7443505-7464822 GCA_025769935.1 Phoenix roebelenii
ATATTATCCTGATAAATAAGCCGATCTTGTGAAAATCAATTATTACACGAAAATTCAATGATAATTTGATTCATATATACATATATATATATATATATATATATATATATATATGTATACATACATACGTGTGTGTGCGCGCACGTGTATAATATATATAATATCATGGTAATCATAGCATATGTATATAAATTTTTTTTTGTTCGATAAGAATAAGAAGTCTTAGAAGATAAATCATTTCGCGTAATTATACCTATAAAAACTAAAGTAGGAAAAAATAAAATAAAATAAAATAGCAACCCAATGATGAGGTAGGGCGAACATGACAAGACTGCCAACCTCAAGTTGTTACAGAAACCCACAATCTAACTATCTGGAAAAGTTAAAAATATCTGCATCAGAATTTTTTCTGGACACTGGTAAGACCCACTTTAATTTTACTCTTAAAAACGATATTCCCCAAAAAACAACAACGGCGAGGATGTGGAGAAGGATTAAATCTCCATGCATTCTTGTCACCAATATCGTGACAGATTTGATTATATAACACATAATGCATATTAGTTTTAGAAAATAAAACTAACCATGGGGTATAAGTAATGACTGGAAGGCCCTTTTACACATCCTCTTCTAGTTACACAAAACTGACCTGCCAAACAGGAGCTAGCTAGTGTCAACCTAAACCAGTAAGAAAACTGACTTCAGGAGGCAGCATGCATACTTGTAGTAAAGAAAACAGTTATTTAATTAATATCATGGAGTAAATAAATCTCATGCAGTAGGTTGACAAAAGGAAAAGAAAGCATATCAAGAATGTAGCCTCAAAAGGATACAGATTGAGGGCTCTTCAAAAGAGGAGTCGCAAATAAGATAAGCCTTCCTTTACAGCAATAAAATATTATCAAAAAACATAAACATCGGTTTGGTAAGTTTTCTGCAATAACCTAGAATGAAGTTGCAATCATGATCAATAAGCCAATCTTGCATTGGAAGCTTCTATTATGGACTAAGTTTGAACCTTCTGAAGATTTTGCATTATATGGATCAACTGCTGAAAAGTCATCGTAAAATCGCTATTTAGAGATTATTATATTTGTAAATATTTCTCACCAAACTATCTTCATTGCTTGCTGGATCTTCATCTAATGAACTGCAGCGTCATATTTTTTTATCAGACAATTTTCATCATAAAAATTGACACATTGATAATCTTCAGAAATTTAATTCAATCACTAGTTATTCTGCAATCAGATCCACAATGGTCATGTTCAACAATCTGGGACCAATGTGACTTTTAGAAAAACAAGTCCAGAAAAGCATAGCATAATTGGGGACAATCTTGCCTTCTTAAATCAACATGGTCTTAGTGCTAATTAAATTTTTAAAGCTATCCCTTCCTAAAGAGCCCATGATTTTTATTCATTTGGCAGTCAACCACAAATAACATTGACACCATCTAATGAGGGCATCATCGCTAAAAACAAGACAAACTAAATTTAGTTTAAAACATGGTCGGTGGAACCATCCCGAACCAAGCAGTTCATGGAGTACCAAGGGGTACCGGCGGTGGACCGGAAGAGTTCTTTCAACCGAAACAAAAATCCATCAACATAGGGGGGAAGGAGAAGGAAAGAGAAGAAAAGAGAGAGCGAACGGGGAAAAAAGGAGAGGAAGAGGAAGAAAGAGAGACGGTCACGGAGGCCAGCGAGCCGCACAAAGGAGGCGGAAGAGGGGCTCTGCCTCCAAGTCCCATATTCCGTTTGAAACAGGGATCCCAGACGGAGCCCCTTTTTAATTTTGAGATTTTTAAGTGAAATCGACAAGCTGTCAGCCTCCGTCGACCGTTCGCCGGCCTCCACCACCCTCCTCCCTCCCCCTCTTCCCCTTCTCTCTCTTTTTTTCACTCTCTTTCTCTCTCGTTCTTCCTCTCCCCTACCTCCTCTATTGTGTCGGGCCGGCACGAAACAAGTACGGAGGCATACCGACCTGTGCCGCCGAACAACCAATCCGGGCCCCGATTCTAGCACAGCAAAACTTAGTTTAAAATGAAATAAGAGAAACAGGAGATTTAAGAGGAGAGATTGATCAAGAAGAAAACAAATGAGAAATAAGGGAAAAGAGAAGGAGATTTGATGAGAGACAAGATTTTATTTTCCATTTTAAATTCATGATAAATCATAGATCATGAAATGACAACTCCCAAACATTTAATGCTATGTAAATTGGGCCGCAATAGACATCAAGCAAACATGCAGCACTGAGATGATCAAACAAGTCCTAACTTTCTAAAGATAAAGGTATTGTAAAATTTTACTGCATTAAGAACTTGTTTGGTTCACGGAAAAAGAAGGGATGAAAGTGTGATCAACAAAAAAATAAAAAAATGGCTCATGTTTGGTTGGAGCTTTTCCATGGGAATAACTTTTCCACATTTTATGAAAAAGAAAAACCCATATAGGACATAGAAAAGCCAGTTTTCCACGGGTTGGGATTGTGGTAATTTTTATATTTTCATAAATGCCCTTAAGCCATCATACTAAAATGGGTCATACTAAAGTCAATTAAACCCAATCTTGTCAAACAGCTTGGAATGTGTGCGGCCACCTCACATGACTAACTCTGCTTCAAACCCAGAATACTCTAAAGATAAAGGTATTGTAAAATTTTACTACATTGAGGACTTGTTTGGTTCACGGAAAAAGAAGAGAAAAAAGTGTGGTCAACAAAAAAAAAATGGCTCATGTTTGGTTGCAGCTTTCCCATGGGAAAAACTTTCCCACATTTCATGGAAAAGAAAAACCATGTAGGACATAGGAAAGCCGATTTCCCACGAGTTGGGAATTGTGGTAATTTTTATTTTTTCATAAATGCCCTTAAGCCATCATACCAAAATGGATCATACTTAGTTTGCAAACTAGGTTGGGTGGTGAAGTTCCAGTTAGACATCCATGTCAACATTCTTCTATTGATACTGAAGTTGGTGTTCCAAATATTGTAAGTGGGAGTATGGTATCTAATTCTAAGGGCATAACAAGTATTTTACACAACTTACAAAGGAAAGTAGATGCTTAACCAAACATGTCACTCTAAAAAGTGTACTTCTTATGCCACTTTCCTATGGTCAATGAAACATGCAAAAACCACTTTTCTATGTATCATATTCCCATACATTAGCTTCCTAGAAAATGCAATCCAGTGAGGTAAAATTCTTTTCGCAAACCAAACGAATCCTGACTTCTATAAATTACCCCACGTTCAAACATATAGATAATTTTTGACATTTGTCCAAACTAATTAGAGCAATTCACAATCAGGAAGTTGTCAAAATAGAGTTTAGCATACTAATGAGTGGTCTTGCATCTTCATCAAATATAATTAACATCTAGATGCCTTAAAAGCCCATAAAACTATTTTAGCTTTGTGTCACATTCTAAGAGTTCCACGGTGGCAAACAAAAAGGAAAAGGAAAAAGAAGATAGGGGTGATATTTAATTATTTGCAAGTCCTTTAAAGCATATTATTGTCAAAATCAGAGAATCTAGTCATCATGAAAAGCTTATCCATTCAATTAGTTATTTGAAAACCCAACTCCACCTAAGAAGCTATTTATAGAGTAAGGCACTTGATGTTGTCACAAGATTTTTTCAAATTGACTACTTTGATGCAATAATATGTCACAAAAGATTTACTATAACTATTTTAACTTCCACAATAGTGCTCTAGTTAATGCAATTAATAATAGTTTTCTCTGACAAGCTCTTCACTAAAGAAAATATATTCACAAATTCTCTCAACCGACATTCAAGTGTCAGTGAATGGCAAGCTAATATCGACATCCAAAACAAGTAGCATGGAACCTGTGGATTCTCTTCTTATAAGCTTTTCTAATAAAAAGAGTATTGAGTAATTCTTTAATTTTTATATTGGCACAGCACAACATGCTTGCCAGGCAGTGATTGACGCCATGGTATACGATACAGGATCAAATTTGGTCAGTACCATACTGATCACAAATCATGATTGTTCTTGGAATTAGTACAAAATGGGCCTGAACGAGTGCAGACCGATCCTTACCTAGCCAAACTGCTCGGAGCCAAGTCGTTCCGGGCACTTCGGTCTAATAAAGGCTTGGTTCATGCCCGATTAACCTTTCCCCTTGGCAATTGAGGGAGAAAAAAACACCATACCCTTTTCTCCCTTCGTTTCACACATGGGCAGCATGAAAGAGGAGAAAGAAAGGAGAGGAGAAAGAGAGGGAGAGAGCGGAAAGGTGAGCAAGGAGGGCAAATCCTCGGTTCACCGAGGTATTTTCCTACATTCCCTCTTCAATTTTTCTTTTTTTAATTCCATAAAGCAACAAAGCTGAATATTAGAAAAGCATGCCAAAATTTCGTATTTTGGCATAATTTCATAATATGTCATAGATCTTGGTCATGCACAATGATACAACTTTTTTTTAGTTTTTATTTTATTTTATATATTTGGATAAAAAAAAATTTAAAAAAAGTTAGATTCTTAGACACCATAAAGGACCCAGAGGGTGGCGGATGAAGTACTAATCTGGCTGGTGAGGCAGTGCATCGAGTAAGAATCCTGGACATATTAGGACCGTCAGACATTTAGGATCATCATCCTAAACCAGATCATATTCTCCCATTTTGCGTTGTGACCCATATGTATACACACTCTCTGAATTTTCATGTTCAAGTGAGTATCATTCCTCCCCAGCCTTCATCAAACTAAGGATCATACCATGATGTTTAAGGTTGTATTTTCCCTAGTTATCAAAACCCTTAATAAGGGAAAGAATCATCCACTCTTAGCTCCTTAAAAATAGTTCTTGGATCCATTGTCGTGGCTACCCGTACATATAGAGCCACTTGAATAAGTCCAAACCAACTAACTTACTTGTAAAACATTTTTACCATCTCAGGTAACCTAACTAGGACTATGCATAGAAGTTCTAGCTAAAAAACTACTAACATTTTTGTAATATAATTACCCTTTTAACTAATCCCTTGCTTAGACTAATAGGTTTAAGTATATACTATGCTTGAACCATCACAATAGCCAACTAATGTAAAATATGAACCAAAAGCTATGGGACTTCAAAGCAACTATTTAGAATCCAAAACCATGGTTTGCCAAACCATGTTGAACCAACCAGTTCGGGGCACACCGAGCCAGACCAGTCGGCTACCAACACGATTTGACATATAAATTTGGTTCACCCCAATTATAGTGGTTCAATTGCAACTTCACCCCTTCCCCATACTTGAAACCCTAATCTTCCATCCACGGTGCTCGACAACAACACCGAACGATGCCACCGCTGCTACCGATGAGGTCCACAAGCCCTATGTACGTCTATCACTCTCTCTCTCAACGATTGCCCCTTCCTCTCTCTCTCTCTCAACGAGAGCTTCTCCCTCACTCTATAAACCCCTCTCACTCCCCCCCCCTCAACGATGACGACATCTTGGCCCTCTCCCTCTCCATCGGCCTCTCTCTCCCTTCCTCCCTCTCTTTTACCCTCTCCTCCCTCTCCAACTCTCCCTATTTTAGTACATCCCGAAATGGCATGGTACAAACCCATCGCATGCTGAACCAATCATTGGTTGGTACATCCTATAGTACCAGTTTAGCAAACCATGCCTAAAACCATACAATTATACATCAACTTCTGCTTCTGAAATGGCAACTAAATAGTTAATGTTAAGAATTGAATTCCAAACTACATTATTAGCCCTAAAAGATCTTTTAATGCAAGAAAATATTATACATAAAACAACTCCATGAATTAAAATAAATTTAACGAAGAAAAATTAAACCTTATATTTTTTTTGGAATCACATCAAGTTGTTCCCCATGCAATATCCTCCTCGTGAGATAATGAAATTGGGGAACTAAGAGATGACCTCAAGATTACCCAAAAAAATAGTAGGGAGACATTTCTTTGCTTTTTACCTTATTTCAGCCTCTTTCATGATGTAATTCTAAATAAAAAATTTAAGTGCCAACACGTGTCAGTCCATATTGTAAAGCATATACCATGTCAGTCCATATTGTAAATCACATGCCATGCTAGTGTGATGCCAGCATGTAGCATGATTTTGTGCCCCCCCCAAAAAAAAAGCTAGGCATTGTCAACATGGCCTCGTACCAACAGAAACCAAACAAAAAGACATAATTCGTCTTCTACAATTATGTGACATGTGAGGGAGATGGTTTGTTCCTAAAATCAAAGAGCATCAAACCACCATGAATATGATATAACTAATATTAAGCTATAGTATGACTATAAGTTGTATAATAGCTGTGTTATAACTATGATACGAGTATATTGTAATTATAGTATGGCTGTAATATAACTATAGTACGATTACCATATAAGCTATTAGATATGTTATAGATGTAATATAAATGCGGTATAGCAATAATATAACTTTACTATAACTATGGTATAATTATAGTTTACCACGTTATAACTAGAGTATAATTATATTAAAATTGCAGAAAATTGTAACCATAGAATAATACAAGCATTTTGTAGATATAACATATACAATATTATATAGAGCCACTATAGCTTTAGTGTAAAAACTAAATCACATTTATATCGCAGTTACAGCATCATTGCAGCACATATATAGTATAACTGTAATCTCATTATATTAAACTAAAGTAACTTTGGTCTAATTGTGGTATACCTATACAAAACTATAATATGGATAGTATAAACTAGAATCGAGCCATACAGCTAAAGAATAGCTTCTCATTATATTATGTCTTTTTGTAATAACTATTGCTCATTCGATGCATTTTCTAATGCTTATATGTCACTAGGGGGTCATGCTATGTTATAATTCTAAACAATACATGGCACAATAATCAGCGCATGTGCATCTATTAATTTTTGATTCATCAACTGCCCCATTCCTTTGGCAGTCTGGCAATATCTCTCTAGCATGTTACCACAAGGTCATCTTTATGTGTAGGATACCATTTCAGCCTCCAAATATCCGTATCTCACCATGCCTATGAAACTGGCTGCATGCCCACAGCACACCAATAATCAGCACAACATGACATCCAGCAGAAACCATGCAAGTTCAGCAACAGACCAGAACAAATCACTCAAATCATTGTTCTAACGAACCCCACAATGAGACTACCACTAAATACCATTCTCAGTTCATATTTTGGAATACTAAAAGGTGGAAATCCAACACTAATGATACATAAAATAAAGACAAATACATTAAGAAAAAAAATTAAATAAAGATACCTATTCCAGACTCTTTCAAGAATCGGGCCCCAAGCTGTGAGAGCCGAGAGAGGACCATAATCGGACCTGATGCATTAATATAAGTTAGCAACACAAATCCGGGAAGCACAAGCAAATTCTTTGGCTAAGTGGAAAGCTAAACCCTAGATAGAGCTTGAAGGAATATAATCTATCAATAAAGATCACATTCGCTAAATCCTGTACACAATTGTACTTTAAACAAATAAGTATGTGCATGGTTCCGGTTGGATCGGTTAAGGGGTATTTTTGAAACCAAACCAACTTAAATCGGTTTCTAAAACTGAAACTGAACCGACCATACATGAAAACCGGTTCAAACAGACCCAAAAAAATCAGTTCGGTCCAGTTTATCAGATCAAATGAGCTAAATGGGCTTCCTACAGATAGGCAGCATAAGATAATCGTTGGGCTAAGTGGGCTTCCAGCAAGTTGCAGTGCACTTTCCTTTTTAAAAGAATCCAATCATAAACGTAAGCACCGCCTCAAAAAAATAAAAATTAAATAAAAATTAATCAACCTGATTAAGCCCCCAAAATAACATTTTCTTGGGAAACAAGTTCATCCTAAGAATCTATAGATGTAGAGCGTTCTTGATGTAACTTTCCAAACCAAGAAATCAAATTACAATAGGAAACTAAGAAAACTATCGAGAAATTAAACAATATCAGATACCTGAACCGTTTCATCTCGGCGAAAGAAACAGAAAAAAAAGAGAGAAAAGATAAATCATTAGCAGAAAAAAGAAATCAAAGAAATCGTTTCAAGCAAAGCCGGTAAAGCAACATCATTCCGGCACTTGGAGATCACGTCGGTGGCGGAGGATTTGGAGGATTCGCTGAATCCAGCGTAGGCGCCGGCGGTGTAGAACCACTCGAGAGACGCGGGGCCGGAGCTCGCCATCGCCATCCCACCGACAAGGAGATCGAGAGCCGGCGGCAAGATCTCGTACGACGACAAGAAGCCAAGAATGAAAAAAAAAACAAAACCGAGAAGCGAAAAAAAAACGAAGTTGAGAACAAGTATTTATAGAGCTAGGCGCCAGAAGAAGGCTTCTCCACTCTCTCGCTCTCTCCCTCTCGCGAAGGGGCGCGAAAGAAGAAAGCCATGACTCGGTCTCTCGAAGGGATCTCACCTCAACCGCAGAGCGAGAGGTTGGAGGAGGACGGCGGCGAGGGAGAGTGGCGGACCTGGCTCTGCACCGGCGAGGAGAGCGGCACACGGGCTGAGTCGGAGGACACTCGGCAGAGGCGAGAGCGTGAAACGATTGGGCGCGGCTAGGGTTGCTGATATGGATGAACGAAGCTCACCGCCTTGGCGCCTTCTATTTATTTGCCCGACCGGTTCGGACCGTTAGGACTAAGACCTCGGACCGCATCGAGCCGGTCTATGATTTCCTTGTGAAACCGGGTCGGTAAATCAAACGGATGAACCAAGCCGAATCGAAATTTGGGCTGCCCGGGCTTTCAAGACAAATCATGCCGGCTCTCGAATTTGCCAAGTCGAACTAAATGTGAGAAATTCGCAAGGTGATTGTTTTTTTTTTTCTTGTTTTGAGGAAGATAATTGTTTGAATTGAAAGTGATTTGTTTTTAGTTTAGGCTAATTCTAAGAAATGGATTATGTATGACTTTTTTAACCGGAAGAGAAACAAAATTTTAAAGAATTGATGTATTGACTTGTGACTTGGTCATGTCAAGTTTTTTTTTGAATCAAGGTTTAGTACTTTTAAAGAAAAATTTTTATGACTTTAAAAAATCTAATTAGATTTTTATGACCATATGGCTAGTAAGAGGAATCATAATTTACGCTTCCTTTTGTGCATGCATTTGGTCGAGCGTACCTCAAGGTAAGCAGCTCATTGAGATGCAGTGGTTGCTGCATGGCCAACCAAACTAATGTCCCAAGATAGGCCGGCTCTTTTGATCCCTCCTTTAAGCCCCTCTTCATCGAACTATCTCCATCTATCGTGCGTTGTTCCACTAGCTTGTTCTGGTACTTATTTCATTATTTTTCTTTTTTTTGTGCTACACCAGGCGACTCATATTAGTTTAATATGAATACATCCAAAAAAGTCAAAATACAATAAGTCACAAAGTGTTTGTGGCAACTCCTCCTCACCGGTCAAAGAACTCCCCTAGAGTGATTGCAACAAAGGAGGCCACCCAATCCAAGCGTTGTTGGCCTTCCTAGAAAAAATGCTCTACCCTAAAGATAATGTCACCACTAACCATGCCCCAGATGTCCCAAAGTAGGGGGTGGTGTCCTTTAGCTACACCAAGATATTTTCAGATCTGGCCGATCATAATGGTCGAGTCACCTTCGAGCAAGATGGCATTGGCCCGTAGAGCATATCGAGCATGACACAAGCCAACCCAAGATGCTCTCACCTCTGCCCCAAGACCGATATGTCGAAGATCGAGCTCCCTCTAGTTGCCACCACTCTAGAGTCTGGGCCTCTGATCACGAAGCCTGCGCCACCTCTTTTGCCTCCATCCAAAACACATCCATCAAAGTTGACCTTGAGAAAGCTCGGAGGTAGGAGCTTTGAAGTGATGTACACCGTCTGAGATGTTGCATAAGCAAAATAAGAGTCCCGGGTATCCCAAGCTATCAACGACTAGTACGACGGATCTCCGCAACCTGCACTCAAGCCCTCTCCATAACAAGCCTAGGTGTCGAACCACTCTTCCTGAATATCCAAGCATTCATAGCCAACTAAATGTGACAAGCAACATAAGTCGCCCTAATGGCCACATACTGAGTCTGAGACATACCAGACCACCTCCTAAGTGCTTGGGTAAAGAAACTAGACTGGTATAGTGCCTCTGGCAGGATATCAGACAGCCTCCACACCCTCACAACTCAATCACACCAGAATAACATATGATCCACGGACTTCTCTGCCTCACATCCAGGGCAGATCAGCGAAATACTCAGGACGACCCTAGTTGGTGAACGTCCTCGAGCCACCTTTCACAAGAATAATGCAACTCTTGAATGAAAACCAAACCTCCAAATCTAGACACAGTCCAACCTCTGACTCTGCTCACTGTAGAATAGGTCGTAGATATCCCTGACACTGACCCTCAGACTACAAATAGCACTCCAGACTCGCACATCCAGAAACCGCCAGTGAATGCACTCTTTATAAGGTGCTCTCCAAATAGATGACCAGACTGGTTAGAGCCAACCAGTCTTATCTGGGTGGAGGAGATCACAAACCCGCAAACCACCCACGACCTCAATGTTGACCATGTCGGCTAGAGTCTCACTAAGAGGGTGTCCATCCAGGGATTCTCCACTAGATCCATATCGTGCTAGTCTCCGATCAACCATCTGATGTGGCCAAAACCATAAGAACATGTCTACAAATCTTTCTCCAAATGAAGGAGCACCTTCAACCCCTCTAGAAAACCCCATCGGCGGTCCCAAGGTCGTACCGGGTTGTCATCATCTGACTCCATAGGCTATGTAGCTCAAAGAATATTCTTGCGGCATATCTGGCGACCAATGTCTCTCTCTTGAGCAAAGACTGAACACCTAGCCCATCCTCCTGAGTCGACTAGCAAATGACACCCCAAGCAAGTAGGTGCATCCCGTGTGTGCCATCATACGAGCCCCATAAGAAGCTTCGAAGCATCTACTCAATCCTCAGCAGCATCGACTTCGGAACAACCGTATTAGGTATGAGATCTGAGGATCGATCTCACATGAATCAGCCTGCCCATTGGATAACGAAATAGCTTTCCAACTCTCCAGCTGCCTCTAGATTCGCTATTCCATCAGTCGGGCAGCTCCCTCTCTGGCCATTTGGTCCTTCCGGGGTGAATGCTAGTGCGCCACCTTCGCCGACTTTTACCGACCATCTGAGTCCCACGGCGATCTAGTGGAGTTCGAGTGGTTAAAGGGGTGAACTTAGTGACGACCCCTTCACTACCCTCGGCAACCGGATCTTTTTCGCTGCCATCCAGGGCCGAAAACCGGCCTCCGGGCCAGCTCATCCGAGTTGGAGTCAAGTTCACCACCGACCCCGGGTCTCCGATCGCCTCCACCACCATGGGAGTCGAAGATCTCGCCTGCTCCTGTAGACCTCCGCCGCCGGCATCGACACCGGAAACTAACACTCATCACCTGCATGCCTGATCCGCTCGCAGTGGAAGCAGAAGTCAGGGACATTCTCGAAGACGAATGGCTACCACAAAATCCTATTTCTTCCTTTGATTTGAATGCCTGACGTCAACGGCTTGGTGGCATCGATGGCCACCTTGACCCTCACGAATCCCATCTTCCTCTGCTGATCGGTGATGTCGTCCATGGCTAACGGGCAACCAACAGGGGAGGCGATCTGCAAGATCATCTCCTTCTCCTAATATTCTACCAAAAGCTTCGGCATCCGAAGCCAAACCACCGTTAAGCTAATGACGTCAAGGGTCGGGACGAAATCGAGAGCCCAAAGCTCCATCGCTAGCAGCTGCCCCACCACTACCTAGGGGCCGCCGGAGAGGGCATTGTCTTGATCGGCCTCTAATTTGTACCTCACTGCCATGTGATCATCAACAAGAGAGCAAAACCCCGACCTTGTATTGATGAAGCTTTCCGCGCGTCGCCACCTCCCAAGCCACCCATTTCGCCGAAACCCGATGGCCTAAGCTCCAAATAACGGCTGCCGCACTCTTCCACGGTCGTCAAGAAGCCTCGATTCTATCCTCCAACAGTTCAAGGACTGCCTTGAAGTGCTGCCGGGGATTCTCCATCTTCTCCTCCAAGATTCAGTGGGACATCCACCCCCGGCTTTGCACGGCTGAGCCTCTTCACCTCGCCCGACGGAGGCAGCCCCCGGCTCTCTCCACCGGAGGGGCCCTTCTCCTAGCTCTGTCTGTCTGCAGTTACCGCACGCCCAAGGTGTTCGCCGAAAAGTCCCATGAAGATTAAAGCAAGCGCTCTCTAAGGTTTGTTTGGGTGGTTTTTGGCATGTCGTACAAACGATGGCGGGACCGCATGGTAGGTACTTATACATAAATAATATATTAGCTCACCATACAAAAAACAACAAGCCCGGTCGGGCGACCGCAAATACCCGGTCACAGATGGATTCCACCGACCGAGCCGGTGGCGGACCCCGGCATCTAAAAAACCCAATAGGGGGCTGTCATTGGAGCGGAAGTTGTCGAGGGTTAGGGTTTTTCGTCCCGCCGATACGGTACGCTTCCTCTCTCTTGTCGAATCCCTTCTTTGTTTCCGGGTTTTGGATGTTTCGCCGTTCATTCCTTTCTCTGGGGCTTCTCCAAATCCAGGGCTTTTGCTAGGGTTAGGTTCTTGCGCCGTTGATGAACAGGGATGGGATTTTGCCTTCACTAGTTTCGGGCATGGAATATCCCCGGAGAAATAATGGGATCAAATTTTGTTCTTTTGCGATCCCCTATATCTCTGTATATTTGGACCCCTTCGTCGCATTCCCATTTGTTTTCCTGATTTTGTGATATGATCTATATGCTGTTCGTACCAAATCAATTGCTATCAACTGTTATGGGTGATATTGTTTAATTAGAGACGCGTTCTTTGGTTCTTACCTTGTTTGTGTTCTGTGTTTTCATCTATTACTACGCATTAGTTTGTTGCTGTCTTGTCTGCTTCCGAGAAAATCTGTTATTATGGTCGCAACAGTCTGTATTTGTGATTATCTTCTTCTCAGTTCTCTGATATGTTTCGAATTTTTTAGTTGATTCTTGTTGTGAGCTTCTGTTACATGTTTATTGATTCTTCTCTCCATTGTTATAGGCCTTTTCGGTAGTATCTAATTGGATATGGTTTGGTTATTTTATTATTTTTTATCCATCTGATAATAATGGAAAAATTGCTAGTGTTATAGCAGAGAAGTAAATGGATTTCGGCATGTGCAATGCTCATGATTGTTGAAATGAATGTCTACTGCCAAATATGATCTGAGCAACATGCAGAGGATTTCAAGTTATAACAAAGATGAAAAGTCTTGGAGGGCACTCGAATGAGCATAGGGTCATGCATGGCATATTGAAAACAGAAGTGGAAAAATAAAACAAACAACACACTCCCATTCTCTAAAATGAGGGGATCAGAAATCTGAGACTCAACTTTTGTCTTTAAAGGGTTATGGGAAGAGCAGCTGTAATTCCATAGATCGTAATCATTTGTAGTAAATTTGATAGTACAAACCTTAATTTTATTTATATATTTCTTTCTCTTTCTGGGACATTTATTAGAGAGTAAAAATGGAGAGGATTGTTTACTGAAAAAATTATATTTATACAAGGAAAACAAGAGGCACGGGCAGTACAAATTATTCATCTCATTATCCCTTTCTCTTGTCTCATTCCAAAGGTAGCAGTAAGGGAGTCAGGAAAGAATTTCTGCCATTAACGGTGAGATGGTGGGCCCTGTGACGTTATAAATAGGAGTTAAAGGAAGTCTTCATTGCGGCTTCATGTTTCCAGACAGGCTTTTGCATTATATACATCAAGGGAAGAACTAATGTCAACATGGTTAATTACACAATTTCATTTCACGTTGAATAGTTTTGGCCACCGAGTTGGTTATCACTTCTCAAACGTCTCAAAAGCAATTAAAGACATGCTGGAAGACTTCAATTTGAAATTGCAATTGGGTTAAAGCACAGAAGTGCAGCTGCCATATGTTTTATATACTTCTTTTTTCTGTTTTCAAATTTTCAAATTTACCTTGCCATGGTCCATGTCCATCAGGCAGGTAGCATGCCTTTAGTTCTGATTGGTGCCCAATGAACTATGTCGTGGAAGTAATTCAACGAGTTCCTGCTACATCTGTGAAATTTACTGTAGGCAGCTCAATCTATAAAATTTACTGTTGGCAGCTCAATCTATAAAATTACTCTAGGCAGCTAAATCTCTAAAATTTATTGTAGGCTATAATCTGTTAGTGTCTTTTCTTTGATCTTCTTATAGAACTGTCTGCCAGTTTAATGTAGGATTTAATGCTCATTCTCAGTTTCAGTTTGCTGGTTTTATGATGTTATTTAGGTGGTTGTCTCATGCAGGACCGCTTTATGTATGCCAAATACATTGATGAAGTATCTTCATGGTGCTTGTATTGCATTTTTTAGTATGTATCTTATTGGTCTACCAATGTGATGTTTTCTCAGCTGTAACAGGTTCATATCTTTAACTGAATCATGGTGGAGACTGGGAAACGATCGCGCCAGCAGAGGGATGATGACAATGATGGGAAACAGTGGAACAAGCGACCAGGTAACATGGAGCGATCTGGTGATGGTGAATTGGTTGTCTATCGCATACTTTGTCCTGCTGGTGTTATTGGGAGTGTCATTGGTAAGAGTGGTAAAGTCATAAATTCCATAAGACAAGAGACATTTGCTAAAATTAAGGTTGTCGATCCTTTTCCTGGTGCGGACATGAGGGTTATTACCATATATTGCTATGTTAAAGACAAGGATCCTATGGATGCTGATGAGGACAGCATGGAACCTCTTTGCCCTGCTCAGGATGCTCTGCTTAAGGTGCATGATGCAATTGTCAATGCCCTGGCTAATGCTAGTGATTCTGATAAGAGGAACAAGGAGGAAGCCCAGATACTTGTGCCCGCTAGTCAAGCTGCAAATATAATTGGCAAATCTGGGGCCACCATAAAGAGATTGAGATCAAAGACCAGGGCAAACATAAAAGTAAACCCAAAGGATGCCAACAATGCTACTCATTCCTGTGCAATGAGCTATGATAACTTTGTTCAGGTAAATGCTCTTAGTGCTTTACTTAATCTTAAATTAGGATCCTAGGAGCTACTATAAGTTGAATTATGGGACTAGATCTTGTGGCAATATATTATATAGAAATCTACGTGCTTTACTCGTTATATGATGATCTATCAGAAGTTATTTATCATGGGTTCGGCAAGTCTAAGATATTTTTATCCAAATTAGTGTTTTTGGTTTTTATAAGTAGGATTTGCCAATAATCTTCCTGCCTACAGTTTTTTTCTTATACAAGCATGTCGGTAGTCTTTTTGTCTGCTTCATTTGATCAGTCAGATGTTCATCGTAATAAGGTTCAGTGGTCAACCTGCTCTCGTTCCCTGCAATATCTATGATATAACAGAAAAACCCTGGTCGGGAGCCTGCTACCTGTGAGCTCAGGTGATATTGCATGGTGTTAGAAGTTAAGGAGTGCATGGATAAATGCTCTTCTTATTTTTATAGATTTAACCCCCTTGGGCTTGCTTTATCTTAAAGTGGTTAGAGATAGATGCAAGAAAGCCTCTATTAAAAAAAGTTATATTTGGATCCCCTCAATGGAAATTTTCAAAGTTACATTTTTTTTCGCTAAGATTTACCACTTAAAAAACCATGCTTTGGATCCTTTCTTTGGAAAGTGGTTTACAATTTCTTGTTACCATTTAAGTTTTATCAACTAGTCGGTGTTCTTTTGAAGCTCTCTAGATGTGGTTCAATCTATGTGGCTAATGCATATATTGTAGTCTGTCCTCTTGTTTTTTCTATGGATCGTCAGAGGATCATGTCTTAATATGCTTTCCTTCTGTAAAGTCACAGCCTACAGCCTAAGCGGAATTACGGCTCATCAAAAATAGCTGAACCAGCTCCCCCTATTTAGCCAACTAGTTTAAGCGAGGAAGTGACTTTTATTCCACGTGCTTTTAAAATTTTTGATGCTTATTGGATTTTTGTATTTGATTATGGCATCGATTTTGCCAAACTTAATTTGGACAAGTCCTAGATATTTACCTTATCTGGAACAGATTTCATGTGACTTTTGCAAGTCTAGATATTTACCTCGTGGAACAAAATTTCATGCAACTCATCTCTATGGTTGTACTCTATTTGCTGTTGTTTATCTTACTGCCAGCTGTATTAATTTTTCTTATATGCTTATACAGATAACCGGTGATGCTGAAGCAGTTAAGAAAGCATTATTTGCGGTTTCTTGTATTATGTACAAGTTTTCACCAAAAGAAGAGATCTCCCTTGATACTTCTGTTCCAGAGCTTCCACCAATTATCATTCCTTCAGATGTTACTGTCTATTCAGCTGGTAGCTTCTTTCCTGCTGCAAATGCTATTGTTTCCCCTTCTCGATCTGTGCCATCAGTCATAGGCGCAACACCGCCTGTACCAGAGCTTCATGGATATACTGATACAACTAGTGCATGGCCAGTTTATCCATCTGCTCTTCCTGTTGTTTCTGGATATGGTGGTCCATCACGCTCAGAGGATTTAGTAGTACGAGTCTTGTGTCCATCTGACAAGATTGGACGTGTTATTGGTAAGGGAGGGAGTACCATAAAGAGTATAAGGCAAAACAGTGGTGCTCGCATTGATGTTGATGATACAAAGGACGAGACTGAAGAATGTCTTATTACTGTCACATCTACAGAGGTTAGATTTATTCATGTGTTTTGCATTTTTTCCTGGTTATCAAATTTTGGCTAATGGTATGATGCATGATCTGCGCGTGCAGTCCACAGATGATATTAGATCTGCTGCAATTGAAGCTATTTTGCTGCTTCAAGGAAAGATCAATGATGAGGATGCTGAGAAAGTGAATATCCGTCTTCTTGTTCCCTCAAAGGTGATTGGCTGTCTCATTGGCAAGAGTGGCTCGATTATAAGCGACATGCGCAAAAGGACAAAGGCTGAAATTCGGATCTCAAAAGGTGAAAAGCCTAAACGTGCTGCTTCCAATGATGAGCTTGTGCAGGTTTGCCTATCTCCTTGAATCCTGATTTCCTTCTGTTGTCCCCGGACAGGTTCTAATATGTATTTTCCTTTCACTTTTGATCTGGATCCAGGTGACTGGAGAGGTAGGTAATTTGCGTGATGCACTTGTTCAGATTATTTTGAGGCTTAGGGAAGATGCTTTGAGAGATAGGAATGGCAGCCAGAATGCTCATAAGGATGGTAGTCAGAGCGCTCCTCCAGTTGATCCTCTTTACACGAGTAGTCTGTCTGTCCCTCCAGTATTACCTAGCATTCCATCAGTTGCACCTTTGAGCTATGACCAGAGAGTAGAAACTGAAAGGGGTTTTGGAGTATTTCCTGGAAGCAGTTTATATGGATACAGCTCTCTGCAGGTATATTGCCTGCTCCAAATTGTTTGCTGTTCGGAATTTTTGGAAAATTCATAGAAGCTTTTGATTAACATTGCTATTTTTCTCTTTGTCAAGGCTGGGGAGAATGGCTATGGTTCCCTTTCCCAGTATTCATCAAAGTCATATGGAGGGTATGTTTTTTCCTATGCACTATTTATATTGACTTAGATGCTGTTCCTGTGGTCCAAGTGAAATAATAGTCCAAACTGCTGCTTTTTTGGATCTCCTTGTGCCCTCTATGAAACATTTAGACCATGTATTTTCACAAGGATGCAATTGATAATTTATTTTCTCGTCATCATATTCACAAGACCTTGTCAATGTTTTAAGAAGCCTTTTTTAAATTGAGATTAGATACTCTATTATGCGTTAGAAGTCATTATAACGATCTAACTATGTTTTGGTTTTCTGTTGCTCTAACTTTGGGCAGATTGCCCCCATATATTGAGATGGTGATTCCTGCAAATGCTTTAGCTAAAGTTATGGGAAAAGGTGGCACAAACATGGAAAATATAAGAAAGGTGGGTCTCCAAAATGGGGTGACATTTATCCTCATAATATATTTGCTTTTTTCTCATATGCTTTACATGTTTGTAACAAATGCATGTATACTTATTTAGACTGGAATTAGGTTTTTGCATTTTATAGCATGCCCTAAGTACATCTAGTTTTAAATATGAGTGGTCTAGAATTCAGACATGGTTTAGTTTGGACATGATTTAGTATTTTGGTGGTGGTTTTTCCTCTTGTTTGCATGTTTTTTTAATTTTTTTGAACTTCAGCTTCAAAATCTGGATTCCTATTTGCCATATATACAGAATCACCCAAATCTAGTGCACCATACTGATAGCATGGAACTGTCTCTGGTTTCAATGATCTAGTTTCTTGCTATCCACAAGGGAAAACTGAAAATTTCCCTTACCTGACCTTTAGCCATATATCTGACTTTTGCAATTGATTCTCGTTAAAGGGTGCTGCTGAAGATCTCCTGTCAAAAGGAGAACGCAAAATCCATGTCTCAATTTTAGAGCAACCATGACCTATAAACTTATCTAATTTCACTTTTTCTCTGTAGACCCAAAGATTATTAGTATGGGTTTGAAAATATGAAACATTCTGAACAATGTATAACAACATAGTGACCAGACAGTTGAGCTGTTCATTGATCCTAAGAATTGAGATTGATGAAATTCAGTGCCCTGGAAAATTGAATTGTGTTACAAATGCAAAGAGTTTCAATCAGAAGATCACTAAAACCACTCCAGAATAATTTGAACATCAGATATTCAGGTAATGGACATACTGAAAATCATGTTATACACGGGCTATGGAATATTAGATACACATTCAACCATATGTCGTACACCATTGACCTTCCTTAGCATTACCCACCAAAATCCAGGCTTCTTGCCCTGCTATTTTTCCAGTTCTTCATCTAATTAGCCTTCTAATTAAATTTTATTTGGTTTAATTTAACTAGTTTCTTATCTGTTTCATGCTGTTGCAGATATCTGGAGCTCATATAGAAATTGTTGATTCAAAATCATCCCGTTATGAGCGAATTGCTCAGATATCTGGAACCCCTGAACAGAAGCGTGCTGCAGAGAACCTAATTCAGGCTTTTATGATGTCAACTTAAGGTGATGGATATGCTTTCAAGCTTTAATAGGCGATGTTTCGTTCTGTTGTTGCGGTGCACTTCCTTTTGGTTTTCCATAGTTCCCTTAGGTTTCTATTCCGGAAAGGAAATGCATATCTCCTAAAATCCTTCTGGTGTTTTCTGCCTCCTCAGAATCAATTCATGTTCCCGAAGAATCTGCTGCTATGTTGTTGAGGAAAATGTTCTCTATGTCAGTGAAACTGTCTTATCTGATTACCCAAGAAATCTTAGGTCCTTGTTTTCCTCTTTGATGTTATTTCTTGTGCATCTTTGATGTTATTCCTTAACATTACCTACCCATATATCCTGGTTTTAGCAACTCTTGAACGGATGATTCACTGCTCGATATATTGATGTTTAATTATCCTGTCTTGACCATCACTTCCTCAGCTGCATGGATAGGATCTATCCTTAAACAGGGTGGACTCTGACTGCTGAACTGAGTTGTGTATGTGATCGTTATTGAAGCTTAAAATTTGTGTATGGAAATGAAATCATCGAGCCCTAGAAATCCATTCTTCTTTCCTCATGCTTGTATATATTGAAGTTTGATTTTGTTCTCAGGCCTTGATCTGAGTCAATGACTGCATATTGTGTAGTGCTTGTACTTTTTGTTTCTTCCGTTGAATTGTATCATGAGTTTATTTGCTCCCAAGTTTCTCTTACGACGTGTTTCGATTTTAACTCTGTTTGCTGTTGATTTTCCTGGACATCCATATTCCTGCTTCGTGTATGTTTATGTTTCCCATGTTGTTTTTCTCATTGCATTCATCTAAGGTCAATTCAATTTTTGCTCAATCATTGGCCCCTCAAATTCACTGTTTTAAAACGTTGCTCCGTCTCTTGGTCATCTATATTGGATTTTGAGCATTGAATAATTTTGCTTGCTCATCCTTTTCTGCCACGCCCAAAACAAAAGAATTTTGTAGGAAAAAGTGTATATTCTTATTTTCTGCTCCACAAAAGCTACCAACTTCTGACCCACTAAGAGACTGATGCTCAGAATGAGCAATATTCTTATGCGACTTAGTAGCACCTTTCCATTCTGCATGCTCCAGAGAAGGGTTAGCTGTAGGTTTCAATGTACAGGAGGTGCATACAGCAGGTACAGGTGTGCTTTTGTCAACTCTGCAAGATTTCAGTGTTACCAACACAGACCACGTAAATTGTGTACATATGTGCTGATGAGCTTTCATAAGTGGTCGCATTGTGTGTGGCTTGCTGTTTTTATTTTTCAGCCCACTGAAAGTAGTTTTGCATTTTGACAATACTGAAGTATTGATAGTATTGATCATAAAATTATTTTTTTGAGTCATGTCTCTCAATTCGTTTGCTGGGAAGGAAAATAGTCTCGAGTGCTGATTATTTCTGCGATGCATGCTTGATTATCCTATGGATTCAGACCTGTTGATGTAGCTCAAAGTTTTGAAAATAGCCTGCAGCAATTCGCATCTCTACGAATGTTGCTTGCTTGGATGATTGTCCATTTAGGGTGATCAAGTACGTGAAAAGGCAATAGATTTCTGTAAGAATCATTTGCTTTGATCTATAGTGGTGGTGGCTGCGGCTCCTTGTATTGCGTTGTAGTGGCTGATGGAACCATGCAGCAGTGCCCCGGGTGGACTTTCAGAAACAACACCTAGTATTTGTGATCATTTTTGGGCAAGGCGGATGGGAGGAAAAACAAATGTGTGGGTTGATGCAAGGGAAGTGAGAACCAATGAGCTCCGGCTCTCAGGAATTTTGCACTTAAATATTATGTTATCCGACTAATATTTGTCGAGTCATAACATTACATGGGATAAAATTGTTTACTGACATCATGATCGTTATAGCTGTGGCTGTATGTGTTGCTGCTGTAGATTAAATGGGTAGCATAAAGGCACCATGAATTGCATGGAGGATTGCCTGATCTGAGTGTGTTCCTAATGAAGTAAACAAGAACTCCCCCAGCTAATTCTTCTAAGCTTACAATGTTAAGGCACTGTATAGCAATGTTTGGAGATGTTGGCGGTAGAGTTTTTGAAAGTAGAATTTTTGGAAGTGGAGTTTTCTTAAGTAGAGCATTTATAAAAAACTGTTTACTGTTTGGTAACTATATTTCTAAAATGTTGTGGCATTTTAACATGTGTTTGGTAAACAAACTAAGAAAGTACTTTAGGTATGACAAAATAGCCATAAAAGATATTGTATAGTATTATACAATAGTGCATAATAA
>JAOXJJ010000069.1:7473140-7521346 GCA_025769935.1 Phoenix roebelenii
TCAATATAATATATTAACAAATAATATATTTAATTATAAATATGAATATAATATATCTTTATTATATTATTTTATATAATATAATTAATATAATATTAACATAATATAAGTGGGTTTTTTTGCCAATTAATGATAATTTTGGATTATTTTCACTCGGTAATCTGGTGTGGAAAAAAACCATTTATTGGATTATTTCCATATCAAATATGGAAATTATTTTTTCATGCGAGCTTACCTTAAAGCCCTAAAAGTTAATTGAGTCACACCAAAGAAAACAATCTCAGCCATCCGATCAACTACTGGTTTCCCCATTGTACGGCTAAGATGCGCCTGACGAGAAAATCAACTCCCGGCCACCAAATGTAGCCGTTGGCCCGGGGTGATCGGGTCAATTTCCTCGGCGGTAATTTTGTGCGGACTTCTTTCGACATGACACGTGTCCCTGTTGACCCGCCCCCCATCTTCTTCTCCACCCTCCCTGGTTTCCCACTTCCCAATTTGCCCTCGTGCTCGATTTCCCGAGTGGCGACGGGCCAAGCGGGGGATGACGGTAACAAGGCTGGGGATAGAAAAGGAATGAGACGAAAGGAGAGGGGTAAATTAGTAAATTGGATTGCAACGTTTAAATCTTCGCCTGCTCCTCCCTTCCCTTCTCCCCCTCCGCCTCCTCTCCTAATGGCAGCCTCTGCTCTTCCTTTTAGATAACGAAGTCATATCCTTGTTCCTAATTCTCTTTATTTTTTGATGCATTTTTCATTTGTATATCTATCTATTTATATGTCATATTAGATTGATGGATCTGGATTTGTATCCTTTTCATTCCTGGTGATGGTAGATCTCACAGAAGCTGTGGTTATTTTTTTAACCTTCCTACTTATCTCGCAACACTGTTTTCAGATTATAATAATATCTTTTTGGTGTCAATTGCAAACAAGGTATTCCTTGGTGCATATGGTTATGGCTTTGATTTATATGACAATCCTTTTTTTTAAGAAAAAAAAATTTGTCAGTAACAACGAGACTTATTTTTCCATTGATTTTTAATATTTTTTATGATATGATTCTGATGTTATTATAAGTGAAATAATGAATTATGACATGATTGCATGCGAGGAATGTACAAACTCGTGGAGATCCTAAAAAAGAAAAAGCCAAATCACCATCTAGTTATGTAATTAGAGATTAAATTAAGTTATCTCAAATCACTTCTATTGGTTGTTTTTTTAAAGAATGGGTTGGAGAGTGATCTCCACCTCCATCTTTAGGACACTTAGGACTAAGAAATGATAATTCTGAAACCAATGTTATAGAGAGGTTTGCTGCATTGATGCAAGTGTTAATTCCCCTCCCCTGTTTACATTTAATTTGACACCAATAGCTAGGTTACGATCGATTTATCTTCCATGAGGATATCAGTAATGCCAAGAAGAATGCTTCTACCATTGTTGAATCCAAAGGTGCTCTTGCTAATGAACATATTGTCACTTTGGTTTACATAATTCTTAGTGTTTGATGTAAAGATATCAACACATCCTCAAAAGTTTTGATTTACTTGCAATTTCTGTATTCATGTAATAGAACTCAGTGAAATTGTTCTTCTGACCTTCAGATGTTACAACATCACACATTTATATATTAATCCACTGTCTCGAACCATGCAATCAATTATCGAAGAGGCCATCAATTCCTAACGAACATCATCATGAAAATTCTTTGAGATTATTTATTTCTGTGGCTTTCGATCCCCTCAACCGATTCATTCGGGCTACCAAGTCGAATACTATATTGTCTTAATTAAAAAGGTTCATCATTGGCAGGTCTCATTTGAATCTCTTTTTATTTGCGCACTGAGGCAAAAGATGAGCAATTAGAATTCTACATCATTAGGCAAAAGATGACCCTACCTCATACGATGCATCACGGATTGTTAAACACATTACTTTGGGACTCTCATTGAAACTAAAATCTCATGTTATTCTTCTGAAATTCTATAAATTCTATTCTGCACATATCATGCACTGCCATGCTAGGACAATCATCTTATTGCCAGATGTTCCTGGTAATAGATCTCAGCTCTTTAAATCTTAATCATTTTTAGGAGATTCCATGATCTTAATTATTGATTTATTTTGAAAACTAAACAATTCTCCATTAATATAATTTTCTTGCATCTGCTGCGATCGAGTCCTTAGCTTGTTGTTTTAGTGATTAAACTGCTCCCTTTACATTCTATTAGCAAATGTTGGTTGTTGAGTGTGTCTGCAATCCAATTCGTCTCCTAAGAATCTCTGCAGTGCATCATGATATATCATACTTGGATTGTCTGTAAAAGTATATAGGAGCTTTACCATGACTGAATTCTTTATCTTGAAGCTCCAAAATCCATACCAACTCTATTGGAATAGAACTTTAGCATGTTTCAAACTTTGAGAATATGCGAAAGAATTTGATTAAAGTTACAAACTTATTTATTTTTTTCTTAAACTAATGCTGCATGCAGTCGAGACTATGAGTGCACAGAGATCATTGAGATCCGATGATCCTACTTCGCCGGAATTCTAACACCAAATCTGGTCATCACCATTAAGTCCTCCAGCCATGGGCGAGGAAGGCGTGAAGGTGACCGGAATCCGGCAGATAGTCCGATTTAGAGAGATGCTCCAGAAATGGCATTCGATCGCCCTTGGGCCAAAGGAAAATGAATCCAAGGCTTCCGGCATCCCTCCTGCCGTGGACAAACGCTTGAGGAATGCATGCATCTCATGCGATTCAGACGAGGAGGGTTGCCGCAGCCCGGAGCCCCCACCGGATGTCCCGAAGGGGTGCATTCCGATCTACGTAGGACCCGAGCATCGGAGGTTCGTCGTGCCGACAAGTTATCTGAGCCACCCAGCATTCAAGCTACTGCTGGAAAAGGCTGAAGAGGAGTTTGGATTTGAGCATGGAGGTGCAATCACAATCCCTTGCGAGATTGAGACGTTCAAGTATATCCTGCAGTGCATGAAACAACACCAGAGGGGCCTCATCAATGGCGTAAGTCCATGGCTTCTCTATTATACCTTCATTCTCCATAAAGATTTGATTTGGTTTTCTTGCCGCTCTAAGGAACAAAAATGCCAATCATCAATGCCTGAAAAATTCTCATTCTCTCTTTTGGGAGTTATTCTTTTCTTGTTGCTGTTTTCATTTACCAGGAGCATTTTTGAATTTGTCTCGCTATGCTTTACAAATTGTTTGAGTCCCTATAAATTTTGTCGGATACTATCTGATGTCATGCAAAAATTCTTTCAGATTTTTACAGAAATACAGACCTTTTCCCTTGACAAGTTAGTTGCTATTAAATCAAGTCTTGCAAGCATCTTTGCTCGTTTAAAACTTTCTTCAAGTTAGCTGCTATATTAATCGTTCATTAGTTTTGCGCCAAGTGGTTGTAAATCTTGGAACGTTTTAACCAACAGCAAGGTTCTTTATGGATCTCAGGATTTCCTAGAGGCTTGCCTGATGCTTCTCTTCATCTCTCTGCTTTTGTGGTTTTGCAGAAGGAAATCCTACAGGGCTAGAACAATGACCACACATGAACTTATTTGTTTTCAGCTACAGCATTTAAAGTTTTGGTAAGATTACAAATTGCCAAATGGTTGCTTGGCGATCAAAGTGCTAGGATCTACTTTTGTGGCATCTGATGTACTCGAGGTTTCGGGCTCATTGAGTGTGTATAAACTCTTTCTTGCCTCCATTTTTCAGGCTGCAGGGGATCTGCTGCAGTTCATCTGACCCACATTCCCTGTTCTTCTGGATCATGTAAATGATTCTGTTAAACATGTGATGTTTGATGGAGAAATGTCGTTCTGATCGTCTTCTGTCGGCCATTTCATGGCTTATGCATCATCGATTCTTTGATTAGTTTACTCTTCGGTTATGAGGATTCTATATCATCTCTGGATACTGTGATTAGGAGATGATTAGATCATTGTTAATGAAATTTGATGGTAAGAACATCTATCTTAAAACAAGACATCACAAGCAACAGCCTTGTGAGCATCTTCTCAGATTGAGAGGTGAGGAGTGTGTGGGTCTTTCCTGGTACTGCAGAGGCTTGCGATCATGTAATTGGCTTTTGATAGTAGTGAAGGGTGAGTGGGTGGTGATGTTAATTTGATGGCTTTGGGGTCCTACACAGACTCATTTCAAATTGATGCTCTTCTGTTGATACCTTTTAAGAGATGGTAGTCCAACTCACTCTAGAACTGTATGCATTGTAGTAATCTTGGTGCCTGAAGTGGTATTGATATAATGCAGGTAGGGCATTAACTATATCTCTCCATAGATTAGAACACTTTTTACTTGGCCTCTAATTCATAAATAGCTTCACCTTTTTATGACAAGTAAAATGCACCTGACTTCTCCAAATGCCTGAATTATTTGTAAGATATCTCCTCTCCCATTTGGCAAGTAAAGATTGATTAAGTTGATTAATGTCCTTGACACCTAAACCAACCTCTTCCTTTCCAAGACAAACAATGCTCCAATTTACTTTGCATGAGGCTCCTTTTACCATTCTTATCGCCACTCCATAGGAAGGATTTTTTTATATCGCCGATTCTTTTGACAACCCAAACCAGTCATTTAAAGATGAACATGAAATAGGGGGGAAGTGAGAATTAATCTTTTCCTAAAGAAGAGGCATTTACCCTTCCATGTTACTAATCTAGCTTCAGTTCGCTGCAAAACTGATAACCAATCTCTCTTCGCAGGCTTGCCGCCATATAGTAGTAAACCAAGATACTGAAGTGAAAGGTGGAATAGCGAAGCCATTGAGCACAATCATATGCCATGTTACAGTCCAGGCCAATAGGATACATCATCTTATTGCTGATGAATAGTTCTAAAATTTTTCAGACAAAAACTTATAATGGATATCTAATTTTTTGACTGGCTTATTCATTATCTTTCTTCTTCCATTACTCACTGTTGACTGGAATTAATGCAGTGACTGCATAATCATTCTTTGCTTAACACAAGGGCCATATCTAACATCCAAAGTGAAAGTCCAAATTAAAAAAAAAAAAATCTACCAACAGAGGAGAAGTATCAATTGAATGACAAGAAAATATCACTCCCCCTCATTCTCCATTCCTCCAAGGCCACTCCTTTCCTCATTTCCCTTTCCCATCTCCCTTCAAAGTATCAGTGATTGCATGCATGGTCTGAGTCTCTCTCTCTCTCTCTCTCTCTCTCTCTCTCTTTCTCTCTCTCTCTCTCTCACACACACACACACACACACACACACACACACACACACACACACACACACTTATTCTTTGGGACAGCAAAGATAAGATCCGAATATTTGATGCACCCCACGAGGGGGTTTCTTGTTAAATCAACTCTCATATGGACAAAGCTGCCATGAGACATGGCATGTGGTTCTTGTAGCCCCACAGCCACCATCAAACCATGTGCTTTCTCTTTTTCTTGGATGGTTAATACTCATAGAATTGCCCATGCTTGGAGCCACCCTTGCCAAGTAGGTGGCAACTATGAGGTGTCTTGCCTTTTCAACATTTGCTATCATCTCATGATAAATCCAACCATAATTTTTAGCTACAGGATGGCTGGCTCTGTCTTCCAATGCATCAAACAAACAAACAAACTAGTGCTTTTAACCGTAATTACTAAGTATTGTATGCCATTAGAGCTATCGTCGACTATATATTTACGAGATAATCTAGTTTTATAATGGGAGTTGAGAATAAAAGAATAAGAGTAGAGAATTATATTTCTGTTTGTATTTCATAATATACAGGAGCAGCCTTTATATAGACTAAGAGACTGACGAAGTTTGGTAAGGCCTACTAAGTTTAGCACAATGTTCTACGATGATTCTAACAATGAGGATTCCTAAGTTCTAAGTATATCAGTACATCTTGTAGAATTTTGCTGAAATGTAATCAAATAACTATGATCCTTTTCTATGTCTAAGCCGTCGCACCATGTAACCAAAGTTCATGAGTAACAACACTTCTTAATGTTTCATCCAAATGCCAGAAGACTGGCCAATTGCTGTGCATGCTACAAAGAGCAGCCAGTGGAGAAAGCCATGGCATTGTTCTGTATCTGATTAATTTCTTTCTTATAATGTTTCTATGTGCATTCTTTTCATATGGTTAATTAGTATTGGAGAGAGATTTATATGAGAACCAACAATATTTAGTTAATGTATTCATTTATATGATGAATTCTTTATCAAAATTAGCCATAAGTAACTGATAGGGAATATGTGGCTGGAGCAACATTAGGCTAAAGAGATTGGCGATAGAACATGAGAAAACATGTAAGGAAAAAAGAAAACTTCATCATATTAGCAATGAAATTAAGTTCGACATTTTACAACACAATCGCCGAACTTATATATATTATTGTATTAATGTTCGTAGGGGTCTAATTGTAGTTATTTGTTGATGCCATGCCCAGTCGCCACATGGGATGGCTCGCTGCATCCTTCAATTCGCAAGAATGACATGAAGCTCAAAGAGCATATACAAAATTGCATTCTTCTCTACGACAAAAATAGAGTCAAAAAATCAAAAAAAAAAAAACATAGCCCATGGTATTGGTATGTGAGTGGGTAGGTCAGAGGCAATGGCACTACATATAAGTTTGCCATGGTAGCTAAATAATGATTTAACTTTTCCCATGTAAGTAATATACAACAAAAGTCCAAATCAAACAACAAAGGACATAAATCACGACAATTACAACCTATTTCCACCAAAAGATATTGATTTGGCACAACGTCAATGATAAATAAATGCCGACAAGAATATCCACAAGCAGGTATGCTTGCTTGTTTGCAATGTCGCAATCCAACAATTCTTTCGCTCATCTAATTAAACAAAAATCATCATGTGTAACACCAAATCTTGCCAACTATCGAAGGAGACAACAAATATTACACAATTGTTCAAATTAAAATTTACATAATTATTTTCATAAAAATAGTCGAGCAAGCAAGATTACATCAACAATATAAAATATTTACCACAAGATTTTAAAACGGAACATCATGAGATTAATCTCCAAATATCATATCCTCCTCCGAGATTGGAAACGGGTTAATGAGTCCTCCTGACTTCATTATTCCTTTTAAGTCCTCATCATTAGGAAAATTTTACAGCACCTACCCCTACAACAGAACAAGCTACATAGAACTGGCGAGTCCGGTACTCCGCTGTATCATTGCTCCGCCGCCTCAGCAGGCATAGAACTCGACGAGCTCGTCGAGGGACTCGGGCTGGGGTTCCGCGTTCTCCAGCATCCAGAGGAGGTGCTCGAAGAGCACCACCTCGCAGCCCACCACGGTGGCGTCGGCGGCGGCGGCGGCGGCGCCGGATTTCTCGACGAGCACACGGAAGAGAGGGTGGTCGACGAGGTCGGAGCTGACGAGGTACCGTCGGCGGGACTTGCCGACGTACACCGGGTGGAGCCCGGCCGGGACATCGTCGCCGTGGAACGACGCCGACTGCCACACGTCCTCGTCCTGCGACCTCGACGAAGCCGAGCCCCGGCCTCCGCCGCCGCCCCCCACGGCGATCCTGCTCGACGAGTGCCACCGCTTTATCATGCATTTAAGCTTGCTCAGCTTCCCCTTCCCTCTCTTCGCCATCTCCTCTTGCCGCTGGCTGCCGGCGACGGGACTCCCGAGTAGAGAGAAAGACAGGCGACGGGAAGGAAGGGGAGAAAGCTTGCGGTATATAAAGGTCTTGGGGAGTGGAGCTCACCGGAGTGGGACGACAGCGGAGAGGACGGGAGGCATGGGAATGGGGCCCCGGTGTCGCGGATAATAACAAGGGTGCCACTGGCCGTTTGTCTTGTTATTTCTGTGGGCTGGCAGCCCTAGGAATTTTGATTGATTAGGTGTGACCATGCTCGGACAGCAAATGATCAGTGTACTTTGTGCACGTAGTTCGTGCCAAACCCGACCAAAAAAAAGAAAAAAGATTGATTGCTATAAATTAGATAAGTGTTTCTTGCCATGCACCATACACGTAAATACTTTATTTAGAGTTCTAATACTTTTTTTAACTCTTAGCTAGGCACTTTATTGTATAATAATGTTATCTTTGTTAGTTTAATTTTTCTTAATATAGACTTGAACTTATGTTTAGAGATACTTGTTAGCTTAGCTAGTTGGCATCTACCTCTTTTGTTAAGTGACAGGTCTTAGATTCGAATGAAAATGCTAGTGAATTATCCTCCAAATAAGAAGAAAGAAAAAGAATGTTTTGCCGAGATTCAATTTAGCTGATGGAAAGAATTAAACTTTCTGCCGTGTCGATGGAGCTTATAAATTAGTTAGGGTGGTGAGGAAAAATAATGCTTGAGGTCCAATTGTTCTTGGAGGAGAGTATGAGGTCTGGTTTTAGTGGAAACCTACTCTTTGTTATATTTGTCTGACTTCTGGTATTTTCCTCCAAATCTAAGCAATCAGCCTGCAGGAATCAAGGGTGCCCACCTGCAAAAATGGCTAAACAAATGAAGGTACATAGTTTTTTTTTCAGCCTGGCCTGCTTCAACTATTTACTAACATCAGAAAGCAGCCAGTGGAGCCCTCAAGATTCCTCTCAACCTTGCAATCCAACATTTATTTTGGAATATACACATTAATCTATTGGAAAAGGGAAGTTGAAGCTGAGTTTGTCAAAATCAAATAGATGATCTCCTTTGTCAGGTAGTGGTATTTGATTCTCTGAGAGAAATGCATCAACTTCGCCAATCATAGAAGAATAAGTAGTGCTTAATTAACATGAAGATAGAGGACTGTTTGCAAAGAAATATAAGATGTTTATGTTGTAAGAGAGCTGGCGTCGAAAGTTCTAAGAAAGAGCTTTTTATTGAGAACAACAGTATAGGAAATGATGTGGTAAATTTAGATTGAAGTACAAAGTTAGTGGAGATAAGGGCATAACTCTAGGTGGAGGATTATATTAGCAATAAGAGGATATGTTAATTATTGTTTAACATGGTTCATCCTCATCTAAATAATAATTAATTATACATAGCCTTTTCTCTTTTGCCCTTTTTTTTTGTGGGGTGGGGGGCAGGAAATTAATGTAAAGGAGACAATGTTGGATTAGAGGATTTAGAAAAGAAATTGATAGCAACATCATATATTTTTAGCTAAATTTAAGATACAAAAACTCATTCAGTAAAATGTTTGAAATGCTTGAAGATATCCTACCCTACCCCCCTGCCAAAAAAAAGGCATTTGAAATGCTTGAAGATAACATTATCTTGATTAGTTAAGCTTCAATGTAGCCAAAATTTTAGATACTTTGCCACTAATAACCGGTTCATAGGAGATATATCCAGTAACTAAGTGGATTCTATGAGAAATTTAACCATTACCTTCTAAAGATAGATCGACATAAAAAAAAAAAAACAATTGAAGGAAAACAAAAATATAAATATTTAAAAATATTATATGACAAGTAATTCTACCTCTATAATTGGTATGATAGAGAGGTTGAATATGCAATTAATGAAGCTCAGTCCAACAAAGGTGATTGATGCAGGATAGTCATGTAATGAATAAAACTCTCTTTCACTAGGTCTATGAACATCAGTCCACCAGCTAAGATAGAGAAGAACAAGAAATATCATAGCAGTTGTTAAATTATCACATTGTCAAACATTTGAGTTAGCACAAAATATCTGGCTACTAGAAAGAACTATAATAAAACTTCGTTTGTCATCACTTTTTTTTATTTTAAAATAAAAAAAAATATTTGTAAATTTCAAAAGTATAAATATATTTGATATGATTAATTATTTTTAAAAATATAAATATAATAATGATGGTCGAGATGGTGATAGTGAAGGCAAAGACATTGAAAGCCGTAGTAGCGGTTGAGAGCACCAATACTGTGGTAACGGCGATGGTGGTGGTGCGACAAAGACCATATGATAGGAGTGGTGTGGTGGAAATGGTAGGGGTGGCTGCAGCAATGGTTGTGGTAGGACGACATCAATGGCCATGGTCGTAGTTGAAATGACAACGATGCCAATGGTGGGAGCATCAATAATATGATCATAGTGGTGATGTTGGTGGCAGTGGAAATGGTAGCGACAGCAGTAGCGGATATAATGACAATGAAGATGGTAGCGACCACAGTATAGTGGCAATAATGGTAATAATGGAGATGATGATAGTGGTGGAAATGATAGCAGCAGCTGTAATAGCAATAGTGGTGGTGGGGATAGTGATAACGATGACGATGGTGGTGATGAAAATGATAGCAGCAACTATAACAGCAATGGTGGTGGTGGAGACAGTATGGCAATGATAGTAGCGCTGGCGACGATGTAGAGGTGGTGTAGATGATGGTAAAAGACAATTTTTTTAATTTTTGAAAACAATAAAAATAATTTTACTCATATTTTCTCAAAAAAATATTATTTTTAAATATAATATAATATAATATAATATAATACGTTTTAATCCTAATTTTACAATTATATTTTTTTTAAAATAAAAATGAAAACGAAGAGCAATGCCAAGCAGGTACTATGGTCTTCATTTCATGCACCAGTAATAGCTGTTGCTGAAGATTAGGCCTGCCTTGGCATTATGGTATGTACGAGTGTGCATAATAGGAGTAATCTTAAGAGTCCTTCCTTAAGGCTATGCAGTTGTAAAGGTTGGCCGAGGGAGCGTGAATCCAAGCTTTTGTTTGGTTGTTTTCTAGGAATCCCCGGAATGCAGAAAGGTTCTTGCCCTAGAAGGGTCACCTGCAAGCGATACAAAATCGCAGGCAGAAGAATCTTCACACTCGGAAGAGTTCTGAACTGATGAAACAACCGTTCGTTACGTGGCAAAACAGTCAGATGGCGTCAGTGCGATGGCATCGATGAACATTATTGCAGTGTACTTCTACTGAGGGTTAGACCTATTAATGGGTTTTCATTTTGGTTTTTTTTTTTTGAGATAAGGAATGGAGCCTATACCCAATTCAATATCAGGGAATTAAACAACGAGGGGTGGCCCGGGCTAACTAGAAAAATTAGCTCTTATTTTTATATTTCTTTTGTAATGAATTTATGGTGCATTTGACTTCGTTGAGAAGGATTGGAGCATTTATATTTTTTCTGAAATTCACATAAAAATATTTTTATTTTTGCCCGACCAGCTGGAATGAAAATCACTCCTTTTTTTTATTTAAGGTCTAATTCTTTTAGATCAAATATGTTGCTAAAAATTTTTGTTTCACGGTAGTTTCGAAAAAATTGACGAGAACACGGAGAAGCTAAAGATAGCCCTGTTAGCAGCACGATTATGCCAACTTCGGAGGTCCAAACCTCAGAATTTATTTATCCTGGCACCCGCCCCATGGGTGATCAGGAACAGAGCCAACCTCCGCATGATCCACGGTATGAAGCTACCACACTCCATAAATTTACTAAATTTATTGTGTGAGCATTATAAATGCTTATATAATAAATTTAAAACGTCAAAAGAAGAATTATAAAAACAAAGATCAGGATTGCTTTGGACCATCCATTCAAGGAGACAGCACAGCGCATATCTGTCTTATGTTCCTCTCCGCCATTTTAGTACTAACTTCCCAACCCCCTTGCCCATTCCTTCGAATCATAAGACCAATTCTTGGGAAGCTATCTCGGGAGCTCCGTGATATTCTGCTTTCTAATTTTATTGGGTGTATCCATACACATGTTGTATGAACCATCCGGTCTAGCAAAACGAAAAGAAAAAAAAGAAAGAAAGAAGGCGACCAATTCTTCCATCTCTCTCACATTCCTCTCCATCAGTTTAGTACTAACTTTCCAACCCCCTCCCTGATTCCTCAGAATCAGAAGACCAATTCTGCCTGTTCTTGTTGTTGTTGGATCGAGAGAGATCGAATCCGGTGGGTGGATTCAGAGAAAGATAAATTCCCTCCTTTTTTTTTTCTTTTAAAGTTCTCCCTTCTTGTCTTCTAATTACTCGTTTCCATCCTTTCTAGACAGACTTGTGCCAATACAGCTTGCTTCCTGCTTAAGGGCATGGTATAGACTCGTCGGCAGAATATATTATCCTGCTTTACATGTGAACATAGCTTGTTTGTAATTCTTAAAAAGATATATATATATATATATAGACACACACAAAAAAAAATAATAATCAAAAGACGGTCAATGCCGCCATAAATATTTTCTTTCAAATACATTGTTTGTACATCAAGTTTCCTCTTTCCACTGAACTTGTAAAAGGCCTTCTTCCATTTTGCACAATTTTGTTGGTCCACTGGACATACCATAATCTAAAGAGTACAACACAACTAGGGAACCTGTACACTCCTCAAGGCATTCGTTGAGCATCTTATTTATTTAACCTATTTTACAAAATATAACACAGTCCATAGCTGTACAATGCAAAACTTTACAATTGATAAGTCTCAAACCTACCAAAACTGCATTCATAATGATTATCCATGTTTTGAAGACCAAGGCAGAACTCAATCATGGTGATGCCTCTTTATGGTAAGATGCAAACTAATGGTCCATTCTCCTTCACCTCAATGTTTCTCTTGTGCCAAAATACTATCAATATTCCTCCAGCACGGCGATCCGCTTACCACCGTTGTATTTTGAATCTACAAAAATTTGCAAAGTGCCTTTACATTGCGGGAGCAGCATCATTATGCTGAATCTACTCTTCCTCGCTTCTAGCTAAATGTTTGATAGAGCAATGTCCCATGTACTCGCATTCTACTCTGAAACAACTCTTGTGATTTCCCCCTTCAGAGGGTGCTGGGGAAAGAAAAGGATGGCCAGAATTCCGCAAACAGCTAAACCAACAGCTCCATCAAATGGATGCATGGGATGCACACTTGCTAGCCATAAAGGAGTACTAGGCCGGTATTTTATGAAGCCACCAGATTGCAAGGTGAAATTGGTAGCCATTATCCCCACGCGCAATCCAATTGGGACACAGAGCTTGCCATGAGCTCTTTGTTTTATTCCAAATAACGCCAAAGATAGCAGCAAGAGACCTGGTACTGAAGCCAAGGACCTGCAGATTTATTAACAATAAGGATTGATATTTTGCGACCAACAAAAAAAAAAAAACACTATGAAGTCAATAAACCATGACTAATATATCATAGGGGCTGTGTGAACAGAAACATGCGTATGAAGGAGTGTTCTACTATCCAAGAGTAGTGATTTCCATTAGTAGGTGATGACTAGCAACTCCGAGGCCATAAGCCAAAACATTTAGATTTCTGAATTATAGTTTCCCATTTTCTTGGATCAGTATTATATCCATTCACAGAATCAAATGAACCCAAAACTTCTTTTCTTTTCCTTTTAATATGTAATAATGAATCAAGACCATGCTGATGCTGCATCATGTAATGAACAAAAACATTAGTTGAAAAGACCACTGAGCCAGCCAATGGTTGAAAAAAATAAAAATCAAATTCCAGATTGGAATTAAAATGTAAATCCAAGAAATTCATCTGCAGTAAGCTGCACTAAAATTTTCAAAAAAAACTCATCTGTAAGTAAAACATACCCATGAATCATAGAAAATGCAACTCCAGATAACATGATGGCATGGTAATATCCAAGGTCAACAGCAATTTCCTCCTGTAACCATGATCTGAATAACAATTCTTCCACTAGCGCAATGCCAGTTGCAGTCACAGTACCTCGAACAGCATGTGCTAGCATCCTCCCATATGCTTTGAGCAATACAACAGGACCTGCTGAAATTGATGGCAGACCTAATGACCAAGAAACACTTGCAAATCCCAGTAATCCACTCATTGAATGTATGCACAAGACTATCATCATTCCTCCAAGCAAACCCTTGAGAAAATCATGGACCTGCAGGCAAAATAGTTGATTCCAGAAGCTGTTACAGCCTACAGAAAAAATTACTAATCTTTGTTTTTTACAACCAAACCACACTACTAAGTATAAAAGGAAACCTTAACCATAACCATCCAGCCCTGCACCAACTATTGTGTTTGGCTTTATGGATCCTCAGTGGTCAAGCATTCCTATCTAGGATCCCCATTTGCCAAGAATTCCTATTTGGGACCACCTCAAAAGAAAAAAAAAGGGAATCGTGGTAAATAATTAGAATGCCCTCATAAAGGCCTGCTCTGGAACCACAAAATGATAATAAGTGTAATTTTGTACAATTGGGTACTACAGCTATTCAAACCCCACAACCAAAGACCCAAGCTCAACCCAATTGGCCAATATCACACAGCTAGAGCCCATGCCAGAATGGACCAGCTCTAAGATCGAAGCTAGGCCAACTTGTCCTGCTGAGATCCCCTCAGAATTAAGAGAATTATGAAGAGTTCCATTTTTTAGACAAACTAAAACACTTGTAATACAATATCAAGCATTTGATGCAGCAAAGGAAATGTAAAGTTTATACCCTGGATGCCGATGTCAGATCCAGCCCATATTGTTCAAGAGGGTTGTCATATCTCCGAATTCTTTTACCCCATAACACAACAAGAATTGTGATAGAGACATAGAGACCTATAATGCAAGCATATTCAGCAATCCTGTTTGAAGTCTTTGTCGTCCAACTCTGAACAAGTGTTGGGAACAGGGGGATCACCACAGGTGACCATAGAACAAGCACCATGAAAGCAAACCCAAGTATCCTAGAGATAAAATAAAGCCAACATAAAAATCTTCACTAATTCATTACTATGATAGGAGCAAATTGGAAGAAAATGACAAGAAATATATAAAAACCAATACTATCTATCAAATTTCATAAAAAAAGTTCGTAGAAAATTTGACCATAACTTTTTATGAATCTAAAATATCGACGCTACTGAGCTGAAATAAAACAAAAGCACGTTTAACCAAGAGCAGACAACATGGAACATAACAAAGCAACATAAGTTAACTAAATAAAAACCACCAGGAAAACATATACTATAAAGGCACATGAGCAACACCTGCATTTGCATGAGGATGATCTCACATTATTACAAATCAAATGCCTTTTATCATGGACACTAATGTACAGGGAAGAAGAAGGTTAATGATCTCATAAACTAGTCTATTTGAAAAGATCATTCATTTAATTAAAAAAGGGTAGCCTAGTGCATGAGGCTCCAACCATTGCAGGGTCAAGGGAGGGTCAATTGTATACAACCTTACACCCGTGTGTGTAGAAAGGCTGTTTCTGTGTTTCAAACCAATGACCTCCAGTTTACAATGGAACAACCTTAACGTTGAACCAAGGCTCACCCTCTAATGATCATTTATTTATATTACTTTTGTAAATTTGTTAACTGTGACTAGAAAGATATCAAAATTGAGATGTTCACAATAGTATCTTTTTCCAACCAAAAAATATCTTAAAAAGAACTTCCAATATTGCAGCAAATAACAAAAGGATTAGTAAGCAGGTTCTACAATTCCATATCTATGGCATGAATACAAAACATCTGCACTGTTTTACAGCTGCATTATCAGAGAATAGAAACATGGTGATTAGGTATGTGAAGATGGTGACTAGCATAAGAAAACACACTAGTAAGACAAGAAACATCATATATCATGACTCAAGTAGTAAATAATATAAGATACAGTCATAATAAATTCATTCTACACTAATCTATCATGATGCTACATCAAACAATATTTTTTCTGGAACTTAGGATGGGAAGAAACCCAGCTGAAATTGGGATGAAGGTGGGACTCAAACCCGGGTCATTGGTATCCAAACAATAATGACTTTACTAACTGCACTAGTTGGCACCCTTTATCATTCTATTTATATTAAGAGAAGTATATATCTTAAAACTACTCTTGCTTAAAAATATTTGATTTCATTATGTAAGTTGCATCCAGAGTTGCAAAGCAGCTTCATAAATAGATTAGCATCCACATTGGAAGCAAGAGAGAAGAAAAGGAAATCAAGTTTTTCACTTGCTAATTTCCTTGATGTTTCAGTTGCACCTGCAGTGGTTAGGCTATACTTGTTATCACAGCTTTAATTAGTTCAAGAGCTCTGGATAGTTGTTTACTTCATTTCTTCGTTACTCATCAAGTCTGTAAAGCATCATCGAGAACTAGAAATCCAGCATGAACTAAATTGTTTGTCCTTGTTGCTCATCTATCTGAATATTGTCGTTTAGTATCCATTGATTCTTGTCTACCATAATATGCTCTACCTAGTGCTTTGTCTCTCATTTATCTGAAGGGGTCAGAGCTTGCTTCTTGGATCATGTGCAAGGTGTGACAATCATTAACTCGACATATTTTGATATTGAAACAACATCACTCAATATTAAATGCAGACTCGGGAAACTAAAAATTAGTCATTACAACGTTCTACTAAGAATGCCATGATAACATGAAACATCATAAAAATTCTTAAAATAGTTAGATGCAGCAGAAAGCTAGTAAAACGAACTAAAACTAGACAGGTTTTATAAGCTTCATTTTCCTGGGCAAGGGAAAGATGCCCTAAAATTTCTAAATTAGCTGGGGGGGGAATTAAAAGCAAAACGAACCTCTGAAATAAAGGACGTTCAGCAATCCGCAGGAATGAGATAAGCCTGTCTGTCAAGCTCATAGCACCACGTATGCCACCCCAGAGTAAAGCAATTTTGCCAACTAATCGCAGCATTCCACCCTTTTGTCCCAATTCTGCCAGAATGGCAACCAGTCTTCTCGTACATGTTTAACAAAGCCAAAGTAATCTCAGAAAATAAGGGACATAGGGAATTAAAAAAAGAAGATATGATATGAAAAGCGACAAGAATCAAAAGAATCTGACCTTTCCTGATCCACTTCCCCATCAGTCTTAGTAGGTACTACAGGACCAGCAACAGACATTGCTTTCTCAGCAAGGTTGATCACTAAATTATCCTGATTTTTTTCTCGCATTGCTTCCTCAAGCTCAGCATGCTCCGCATGGGGAAGCCCCTTCTCATTAGATAAGGCAGAAGGATTTTCCATGGTCTCATCATATTTGTAGCCCTTGTTATGCTGAAGGCACAAAGAGAATTCATGAACCGATAAGCAAGAGACATGACATACACATCTCATTAAAATAAGTGCCATTTCCATGATTAGTGAAACCCTGAGAAAATAAGAAATATATCACAGAACCTCAGCAGTTTTGGATGCCAAGATGGCAGGCCAAAAGCCCACTCAAATAAGATAAACCCTGCTGGATCAATTTCACTAAAACGATATTTCAATCACCATTCTGTCAGCGAATTTTCAATATATATGTATATTAAACTAGGAAGCATAGACATAGATACAGGATACTGATATGACACGATATGAATACACTGATACAACAAATCTTGAAAAGTAGGATATGATGCAGCTAGGAAACAACATCAAATATTTATGTACTTTTTGCGTGTGCATAAAAGCACCCGTACAACTAGCAGGCCATCAAAATAATATAGTCAGCATCAACTTCTACAAACTAACAATCTAGTCATCACTCAAATTCAAAGATGACAATTCACACTCCATGTTCTTATTATCAATTTCATAAACTTCAAATTTAATGATTCCTCATTAGAAAGTTAAGATCATAGAACGAGAAAGAAAGGAAAAAAGCTCCCCTCATCCTTGAAGGTATCCTAGATGTATCTCAAGTATATCTGGAAAGTAGTTGGAGCATTTTGTTTAATTTTTAAAAATAGGATAACTAACATAAGTATCGGCATCCTAGAAGTATCTAACAAGTATCAATCCAATACATATCCATTGGCGATGCTCCCTAGGTGTTAAAATTCAGGAAAAAAGATAAAATTACTGAACAAAACACAACATTGCACTAACAATGTATGATCTACGTTACACTCAAATAAATGTATGATCTACGTTATGGAGGCCATGATTAGAAATACACAATCTTATAATTTACGAGAAAGTACAATCCCAATACTGATAAGAATACCATGTTGTGAATTGTGTAAAGAATAGACTGCAAGGAAAATATGGAGTATGGAGACATTTATATCTACAAGACATCCCTATCAATCTCCCAGGTAATTATTACATAAAAAGTTCAAAAAATGATGAAGTACTTCACAACGCCATCTTTTTAATAAAGTCACAAAGGTCATAGCCACGTGAGCTGGGAGGGAGCTTCGCTAATATAGAAATGGCGAATGAATTACAATCTTTCGATGTGCTATAAGCGCGATATACAAATAGCTAATAATACAAATTTAGAAATTAAGAGCATAAGTGAAAAAAGGATACAAGACCAAAAGTCTAAGAAATGAGACATTTCTGTTGTTCCGAGATCATTGTAAAAAATGGAATGGAATGGAACGTCTACTTCTCCACTTGTAAAATAGAGGCCAACATCTGTAAAAGGCAAAAGCTAACCACAAATGAACTGTCAACCATGTAATGGCAAAACACAAGAAGATCCTCAGAGGAAGAAAGACCCAAAATATTCTACAACCAAATATACTGGTCACCAATGAATTATGGCCACAAAACAGTTAACATTCAATATTTGTTTGAACTTTGAAGTATATTAACATGTCCAAAGCACAACCCAAACCAGAGTCTGTGGTATTAAAGGAGGAAGATGTTGAGCCCAAAGAGGAAGCAACAGCAGAGAAGGGAGATTTGTATTTCATATGAGACCCAAAGACTACGAATTAGACCCAATCATTTTTCCTTTATGATCATTATGCTTTGTACCAAAGTTGGCAATCTTAGTACCGGGTATCGCACCAGCACATCATCAGTTGGGTACCATATGATCATATGGTATGGTACGCACCCCATACCACGACAGCTCCAAATCCCTTTTTTCTCGCTTTTTATTATGGTACTTCCTGAAATTGGATGGTATGGATCGGTAAAGCACGATACAAATCCGGTTTTAGATGGTACTAGGCGGTTACACTTGGTTCGAACCGCAATGGACCGATTCAACTCATATGCTGAGTTGAAACTCTACCATACTGCTACCTTATTGGTATGGTACGGTATGGTCAGTACAGGCTGATATGGTAGAACTTTCCCTGTACCATAAGGACCAACACATTAACAAACGCAAAAATAGTGGGTTTTTCTTTAAATGTGCTTTGTACTATGATGATTATGCTTTGTACCATTATGCTCTATTCATATTATATTAGTAATTGATAGTTGCATTATAAAATATTTCTCTAAATAAGATTGAGTGGTCTATAATGACTTCATCCTTTTCTTTGCTTCATTCTCCCTTTGTCTTCATAGTACCAATGCGTACAGCCTCATAACTGACATACTATACCTACAAGCACCGAACTAATACTTAGTATAGAGGATGTACAGAGTGTTGATACACCGAAATGACCCTATACCAAGCACACTGACTTTGTGCCAACATAGTACCAGTAGGGGATCTGGTACAAAGATTGTAAACCTCGATACCAACAATAGTCTCAAAAAGTGTGAACATGAAGGGTATAGAAAATTAAAAAATGAGCATTGATGACAAAGAAGGGCATACAAGTTTTTGATGTGAAAACAAAAGGTTAAGAAATATCAATACGGCAAATTTGTGGGGAACAAGCTAATAAAGAAGAATAAATGCAGATGCATTATAAGTCATATAATTAGCAGCATCTAAATCAAGAATCAAAGCATGGCCAAGTATTCAAGAAGAAGCCAACAATAATGGGGTAAAAGCTCAAGTAACATTAGGCAGCACATGAGGTGAATGCAGGCAATGTGCTAGGGACACAAACAAAGAAGACACACTTGAAATATTTTGCTTCATTCAATCATAACACTCAAAAAACAAATGCTAAAAGAGCCTCATTGAAAGAACCAAGAAAACAATTACAGCATATGTAGTAAACATAAAGTGGTGAGGTGATTCAACAGGACAAGCCATAAACGCATCAACGAAAACGGTAATAGCTGACCGCCATTACTGTAGGTTTGAAATGTATTTTATGAATATGTGCAAACAGGAGATTCACAAGCCAAAAAGTAGCATATATTCCAGTTAGAGGTTCATGGGCCAAACAATAGCAACAGCAGAGTTCTATGTTGCTAACGGGATAAAGTGGTGCTCAGCATCACTGCTGCAGTAACCAACTATTAATAGAGTCAAACTAAGTCTCAGAAAGCAAGAAAGTGGCAGGACCATAGAAGCCACTACAAACTCTCATGACAGTGCAAGCAAGGAGATGGTAAGAAAATAACAAGGTGAGTTGCACAAAGTATTAGAGCTCTAGTTAAGGTTCTCAAAGGGAAGTATTTCAGGCCAGCAAGATGTAGTTTGTTCTTCTTGAGTCAATGCAATTCAAAATCAACTTGGAGGAGGAAAGAGCTGATTGACATATCCGAACATTTAAAAGTCAGTATTAGAACCCAAAAACAGATATAAAATATCTCAGTATTTTTTTAAAAAAAAACACTGAAAAGCAATGACATGCATGAAATGGGTAGGGGGAGTTGGTAAATCAACAAGTAGGATATAAAAAGAAATTTGGCTAAAGAAGCCTAAGGTACTTAAAAGCTGACTCAAGTAGCTCAGGTTTGAGATAAATAGTACACAGAGTGGTTGGCACTAGAAAGAAGTAAAGGCAAAACTCCAACTCCTAAAACATATGCCCAATAAATTCAACACAAGCAAAAAATGATAAGAACATGGGAAAAATCCTTCAATGGTCATTCCAGTTATAAACAAGGAAACAGATATCATCCAGAGATAAAAGAGTTATATTGAACTCCTGACTTGGATTCGTCGCCTCACTGAAGTAGGACATAATCCAGAGGGTGAAATTTTGAGAGATAGATGCTTCAAAGAGCTCATAATGACTCGAGAACAGTTCATCTTTACTGCAAAGGAAAACAGGCAGAAGAATTGATTCTCGATATAATATGGGAATCCAAATCTATCATGGGACTTGCTTTAGTTCATGGTTCAGGAATCAGGACCATTAATCTTGTTACACGCCGGCAAATTCTATCAGATGTTGATGCTTATAGGATTTCAGTGATGCTCCAGCATCCAGTGATAACCCAAGAGAAATATAGATTCTCTAATATCTTGCTGATGTCCAGCAAAAATGCTAGCGGCATGAAAGAAAGGTTCAGGATAAGTTGCAACACCAAGTTACTAGAAAAGGTGAACGAGTGATTGGTAAAGGAACGAATCTTATCAGTCCAGGGATGATATTTTACATGAACACAATGGAAGACAAGGTAGTCACTGTAGTGGAAATTATACTTCACTATAATACAAAGGAAATGGGGAGGGCATATATAATGTTGTGCATCTCATTTACATAGATAATAGGGTAATTTACAGACTGTAAAAAAAATTGATTCAGAAAGAAATGGCGATCCAAAAGGAAAGATTGGAATCTAAGAGAGCAAATAAGAAAAGGAACTTTTGCTTATCTTTTCCAATTTTTAGATAAAAATCATAAGACAGTACATGTCATACAAAACTGAAATGAAAAGCAATCTAAAAACAGCAGGAGGACAATGGTAAAAAAGAAGGAAAAAAAAGGTTGTTGCAATAATCTTTGAAACAAAAAGTGTGTTGTGCTATTCTTATAAATTGACCTGATGAAATGTAGAGAAATCATTTTTTCCTAGAAAACTATGCAGTATAGAAAGCATATATAAGGTTCTGGGTTGTTTTGATATAATACCTGGTGCTGTGCCAATAAAGCAGATGCACCCAAGGCAGCTGTAACAGCCCCAACCATGATGCCCTTATTGTTTGAACTGTCTATCTCACGTGTTTCATTCTCACTATTTAATGAGCTATCCGTATCAGCATGTTGATCCCCAGTCCCAATGTGTCTTTCTTGATCAAAAATCTTTTGCCCCATATTTCCTGATTGATGGTTGGCTTTGCTTTGGACATCACCATGCAGAGAAGCAACCTGAAAGTACTTTCTTAAAGATGCCAAGCTTGAACCAACAATTACACCAACTGGAAGAACTTTTCTCAAATGGTTGGCATCCTGGACTGCAGAATAAATGGCTTGTATTATGTGCTCTCCCTCAACTGCACTAAACTTCACCAAACTAGGATCATCACTTTCTAAAAATGAGTTCGAATTCATCTCATGGTCAGACACAACAGCTCGGGATACTGCATCACTGACTTGTTCCAGATCATAGACCAGACTACTCTCCATTTTCTTCAAGTCAGGCACGCCTAATCTGCGAGCAACTTCAACCTTCAAAGTTTCCAGCAAAGCCTTCCTAATTAAGCTAATCAACTCCTCTTTTTTAGCATCAGCTTGTTTGATAGAATCATCCATTTCATTAAACTCTTCGGACTGTTGCTTTTCAAACCTTGACAATTCCGTATCTAATATTATGTAGGATGGTTCGACCACTTTCTCCACATCACCTTGTTCTGATGAGGAATAGATAATATGACTAATTCCATTGATGCTCTGGTTTTCTCCACTTGCACCTACAGTATTGTTAGTATTTCCTTCTTGATCTAGCATTTTCCACCGACCTTCTTGTGGGTCGAGAAATAGATCAGTTGTTGAATTTAGATCTGATGATTTCATTATTGGTGACTGTGCAGAAAGATATCTATGGAGATATGTTGAATATGGTGGGCCCCAATAAGAGTTCATAACTACATTTAATGGAAACTTTTGGACACAACCAACCATATTAAGGTCCTTACTATCTATATAATTGCCTCCTGAATTACATTCTTGAGACTGACTTATACTGTTCTCTCCAGGCAATGAAAATAGCTTATCCTCGCCCCACTTATCTTCAAGTAAATTGTTCTCGAGTTGATTACATAGTTGACTTACATTTGATACTTCACCTGGTCTATTGTCACTGTCCTCTATGCTATCAGACTGGGTTGCATTGATGGGAGGGAAGTCATGTGAAGCAATTCGAGATTCCTGATCCTCAATTTTATTTACTTCATCACCAATCTGGGATTCTTGATCCTCAATTTTATCTATTTCATCGTCATTCCTCTGGTTGTTCGTTTTCTCTAACTGATCAATCATATTTTCTATAACTCCAAAAACACTATTAACAGCCATTTGTGTAGAGTCATCAAACCCAGTTAAGGCTTCTAATGCCTGAGTGACATTTATTGAGGAGGACTTAGAAGACGGATGTGACAACGATTCTTCTGATTTAGTGGAAGAGCTTTGTATATTTTGATCTACCATATCCTGAGTATCTTCATTCTTTGCAATTTCATTCCCTGCTTTTTCTGTCACCTGCTGCTCAGAAGCGGATGAGCCAGCTGAAGATGCTTCTTCGGTGTTGGTAGATGAAATTGGCTTATTTTGATTTACTGCAGGATCCACTTTTTTTGCTTCATTGTTATGGGCATCATTTGCATCGTTTGCAGCCACTTGATCATATGCAGAGTGCTTCTCAGCTATTTCATGGCTTTGATTGATCTTCTGCTGCTCGCCCATAGTCTCATCTATCCTAGCAATTCCTTTCTCAAATTTGTTAGGCTGGTTTAACTTACCTGCTACTTCTGACCCAGCTTCAATATGTCCAGAAGCTTGGGCAGACTTTTCCTGAGAAGACTCAATGCTCTCCTGAGTGTTGTCAGTTCCTGAAGCCGAATCATCTTCTGTTCTTTCCTCACTGTCGGTACCCCTTTTACTCTGCCCCAATGAGTGAATCTCATTGTGCCCAATTTCACTGATTGAAACTCCCTCGAACTTACCTTGGATCCTTGATTTCAGCTCTGATGTTAAATTAGGAAGCCATCCAATCTTTTTGAGCCCATCAATATTTAGGTTCGTACCCTGAGTTTGCAGAATCTCAATAACAGCAGATGCAAGCTTTCCACGTACATCTTCAGGCACAGCTCCTTCCAGAGCTTTCATAAGTGTTTCTCCTTGCTCCATGGCAGTAAGAACCTGGAGGAAAAAACAAAAATAATTAAAAAATGCTAGCCAGCACCAAAATTAGCAGAGACAGACATTGTAGAATATAAAGAGCATTAAAAAAGTAAATGTTACATGTGACAGAAATTTTATAGAATCCAAAAACCATCTTACATATGACTGACATTCCAGCAGAAATGCAATATACCACCTAGTTTCAAAAATCTTTTACAATGTGACAACTCCCCATAAAGAATAAGAACTACTGGGCTAAAGATGTGGATCCAGAGCAGATCAGACACATGGGGAGCATGATCCATCCAAATAGCAAGATTTAAGCAAAATGACACCACTAAGAATTAAAAGTTACTCCACAAGACATGGATACATAGGCTCACATGCATGTTTATATTCTTTGCTCAAATAGCATTATCTCCTCTATGTTAAAGAAACTATATATTAGATTATAGCAATTCCATAACATCTAAACATTAGAGGTGCATACCTAATGGAAATATTTCATTCTAGAAAGAGCTCAATACTACACTAAAACATTTTGTCCAACTTTTAGATATACTTAATGTTGTATTTGCCAGTGAACTGCCATATTGAAATAAAGAAAATTTACTTTGGAATGGATACGTAACATTTGTAACTTCATTAAAGAAAATCTCAATATTTATATACAATGAAAGTTAAACATTGACAATGCCCCCTTTGTAGTGTTGTGTCATGTTGGAGTAGAGTACTTTGTCTTTCTGATTACGTAGACAATCACTTTTGAGGTCAACAAAAATCCGGTTTGCAGAAAGGCAGTAAAATAGCATGATCGCCCAAAATTTCTCAGGCAACACTAAACAATGCAGTAATAACACCACCATTCTTCTCATAATCACAAAACATGGTAGCACAAATCTTTGGCTTTACTCTTATGAATTGAGAACCACTATTTACTTATGCACCTACATAATGAATAAAGCATGCTTCCTCAGCTCCAATGAACACAAATGATAAGTATCAACTCCTAGAACAAATAAAAGAATCTAACGCATGGTCTGCCGTACCAATCGGTACGGGTCGGTACAGGCTAGTACGGGACAGAACCGGTACGGTACAGCTATATTTTTCGGTTCCGATTATTAGCAATCTATACCGGTCGGTACCGGCCAGTACCGGCCGTACCGAACCGGCTCGTACCGACCTCAAATTTTTTTTTGGATTTTGGCCCGAACCGGTACAATACCGGTTCGGTTCGGTATGGTACCGGCATCGTACCGGTACCGGTGCCCACCCGTACGTCGGTATGGTTAGTACAACGGACCTTAGATATACTGAGATGACATATATTGCAAGATTCAACATGCCCTTTTCACATTTTGCACAACTGGGCATAAAATATTCAATTCAATACGAAAGTCATTGTCTTCGAAATAAAAGGAACATAATAACATTTAGGGTCTATTTGGATATTCCTACATGATTAGGCCGAAAATCCTAAAGGAATCGGTGTTGTTGGCCCATCTAGCTTGCATTTTCTAAAAGCCTATGTAAACCTAGCTCAGATCCTAGGCTTTGGGCAGCAGGAGGGAAAAAAAGACCTATGGAGGTCTTTTTTTTCTTCCCAGAGGATTTGGGCAGGATGGTGTTTAGTTGATAGAGGACTTGTCCTCTTCGCTTCCCAATCCACGAATCCTACAGGATTTTCAGCCCAACCCTGTAAGAATAACCAAACAGGACTCTAGTTTCAAACTATTTCCTTGGTGCAAGTTGTTTTCTTCCTTCCATTGCATAAGTAAATCTATAAGTGGACATTCAGCATATTTCTCAATCTAACTAAATTTTAGAATCATGAATTTGCAAACAATTAGATTATTATTCTGAAACGACAGTGCATGATGATTATGCTCATGTCAGAAAGAGACATTGCAATTATAGCCATACCTTTTTCTTTTGTTCATCATCTAGTGTACCAGGCATAGTAACATCAAGCATATTCATGATGGCAGCAGCAGTTTGTAATACTTGGCTATTTTCACTATCCATAAGACCATCTCCTTGTTTGTCCAAACTGGCATTAACCGCACCATTGGGCTGCAACGCTTCAACATTTTTGTCCATACCTGTTCCTGCATCATCATTTTTCAGTATTCCATGCAATTCATTTCTTGATTTCGAGTGACTATCGGTCTTACGGCCTAAAAACAAAGGGGATGGATCATAGCTCTCATGGAAACTATTTCCATCTGAAATACTTCTCTTTGATGCTATGCCATCAACAAATGCTAAGCCTTTTGAAGGATTGATGGTAATATCGACATCTTTTAGAAGAGGATGGCGACCTTTCAAAAGTGCAAGTTCCACTGCTGAAAGCCACTGCACGAGTAACAAGCATATACATAAGATATTACTAGAATTTTATGCTACAAGTTTCAGAAAGCATGTATGATGTAATCAGGAAACCAGGTATGACAAGGTGAAAGCAGGCAATCATGGTAAGTAACATCACTTGTTCTCAAAAAGGGGGATGTAATCTGTGGCAATTTTGAAGTAAGTGACAGCTGCCATTCCATGATAGCTTCCTATAACAGGACATATCACTTGTATTTCCAGCTGAAATTTTATTGAATTTATCAGCACCCTTTGTTTGCGGTTGGCTCGGACGGGAAGAAAGGACCAAGCGAGTAATAGCTAAATAAATAAATCAATCAGTAAACTTTTCATCCTCTCGATTCATTATTACAGAATAAGAGAAGATCGATTTGGTGGATGATGAGAAAGAAGCAACTACTGCATGGGTAGATTTACATTGTTAAGGACATTTATGAAAAATGACAAGTTTATAAACTTAATAAAGAGAGAACACAGAGATCTCCATGATAGCAGGCCTCCATAGAGTTAGCCTTAACCTTCTGCCTTTTTACACTATGAGACACCCAAGGAATGATCTGGTCTTAATTTTAGATCAACAAGAGTGCCAAATTGCCATCCTACAAATGGAGGAATTCATTGGTATATATTTTGTATGATTGGAAAAGGGATAATGAAGTAAAGAAAATTATGAAATCATTCTAGACCACTCAGCCTTATTTAGAGAAATTTTATAAGGCCATCATCAATCAATAGTACAATATGAACTGGAATGATGGAGATCAACAAGCACAAAGTGATAATAATAGAGAGGACAAGATGCATGTTTAGTAAAACTAGGAGGCTGATAACTGAATCAAGTACAGCAGAAGAAGGTTATGAATGAACCCACTGGCCAATAAGGAGCGTGAAAGTATTTGACATACTTTAAATATGTACCCATAGTTATAGATGTCTCAAGTGAAGAAGGGGTCGTAAGTACAGGTCTGAAAGACTGGAAGCAGTACTACTGTTTTCTGATTTTATTGGCCGCATTCACACCCATTGTATGTGAGCTGCCGTTGTACCAAAAAGAAAAGACTGGAAGCAGTTGGGAATGACTACAAAGTCTTGAATGGAAGTAGTGAGGAATGATAGGAAGAAGCATACCATTTTAGAAAAAATGGCCTTGGATGGAAATCAAGGAAGAACTAAGGACAGTATAGTTGATCCCAATTAACAAGTTTGCTATGCTTCTAATGTTTAGCTGCTTAGAACTTTCATGCTTCATGAAGAACCACCTTAAACAACAAAGACCTTCCACGCAATTAAGCAATTTGAGATGATAAAACACCAACAAAGCAAATAAGAAACTAACATCTTGCGAATAATTTTTTTGGGAGTAAAGAGGATGAATTTTTAAGACAACTTGAAATAAAAAACTGGCTAGAAAGCACTTGCATTTGGAAAAATTGGTCAAAGTCTAATACTAGTAACCTGCTACTCAGAGTCTCAAACACAGATTCTCCATGAATCTCTGAAATCATACTTGCAGAACATACAGTCATTTGACAATGAACAAGATGCAGCTGATATTGCAGAGCAGATCTGGAAACTAGATTGAATAAAGCTGACTCTTGATGAAGAGAACAAATATAATAATCAACACTCTTTATTTTTCTCAGTGTCTTCAAAGGATTCTCCTTTTCGTGCATATGTAATATCATATCAACACCTATGCATATAATTTCCATTTTTTCAGAGTGCAAAACCTTCTCCAACATGAAGAAACCAGGGCGTGCGGATTCCAGATTTGAAACGTAAAAAATGAACATAATCATTTACCTCAATGGCTAGATTTTGGCACCAAAGAATAGCAGATCTCCCAGTTGTGACAATAGTGGAAGGCAAACAAGAACAAAGAAGAAGGCTTGTAAATGGATTTTCTGCTATTGAACTGCGTGGAACAGAGAAAAGTGGTACAGTCCCATCATCAGTCTGCACAGTAGCAAATTCAATAATTATAAAAAGAAAAAAAAGAAATCTGGGCAATACGATATACACATCTTAATTCTTCAGAATTAAGATAAATAACTGATTCAATTATATGAATAACTAATATATGAAAATACACATAATAGAATCAGAAATTTAAACCAATTTTGAGATGAAAAGATGCCCATCATTGTAACAGCCTTACTTTGGAGTTTGGAGAAGCTGAAAATTACATTGTGGCATAAATAATCTTGGTATGCTATAATTAACTGTCAGTTTTACATCACAAATCATGACTTTCTTTTATTTCCATTAACAATATGGTTTAAGCATGTAAAAAATGATGATCTGCTAAGGTATATATATAGCTGAAATCAAGCAAAGAGAGAACTGCATATCAACACACATGCCACCAATCATCATCTATACTATATATTAAAAATGACAGTTCAAACGTCAGGGATATTCCTTCTTGATTCTGTCCATCCTTTTTATACAAGAATATCCATCATATTTATCTTAAAAATATGTTAATTACGCCCACTAACTTTCTCTACTCTCTCTCCTCCTTTCCCAATCAAACTGGACACCTTTCATAAAACTCCCAAACAGAACGTACTCTATTAGTCCCTCTAATTCAACTCCCAAATAGATCGGACTTTTAGATTTGAGTTCTAAGCTATCACTTGCTCTCTCTTATTTCTCCCCTCAAATGTGCATTGCATGTGCCCTTGTTGATAATATCAATTGAATAGGCTGTTGAGATCAAGCTAAGAGGGCAGGAATAAACACATATGATCCCCATCCATCTAATGATCTTATCAAATGCATGGACAAACTTGATCAAAATGTAAAGAGAGAGCTTTCACATCTATCTACATGAGTGTAAGAGTTCTCATTTTAAGTCAGCTAATATTCTTTTTTTTTTCCAATTGACAGCAAACTAATGAAGACTAATGCAATTTTGTTACATAATTGATAACTAACATGAGTGCAAACTCTTATCGCATCATAGAGATCCATGACAAAATCTATGCCCAGTTGTTTACACTACATTCAAATCAATTGTGATCTAAAGGCTTATACACCAAAAGTGCAAGCCAAAAGAATACGGTGTAAACACAAAGGAGTAAAAGTTATCAACCTATAATGAAGCCTTAGAGGAGCAGAGTCCAAGGATGGGTGGCCAGCAGCTACCACTACCCATATGTGGGAGGAGTGGGAAGTTACACCTATCTTACCACTACCCAGAACATAGTAGAAATGAGGTAGTTATACCCATCTTGCCACTACCAGATTAGGAGAGAAGTGGTGAGCTACTTAGAATATAGGAGTAGCGGGGGAAAGATAGCTACCATGCATGCCAACGGTGGTATGCGTCATGCAAACCAGTAAGAACAAGTATCCAAAATAAGTAGCGGCACCTATCTTACCAGTTAGGAGGAGCCACTTATAAATATCAATTGTAATATGAACAGAAGATTTTTGACCCCACCAATGAAATCAATTTACCCTTATCGTTAGATTATTTATCTTTAAATTCCTTACTCTTAGTTTATCTGTAGGACTCTAATTTACCCCCAAGAGTGCAGTAGAATACTTTGATCGTAGCTTTGGCTCCATCCTATCCTATCCTATCCTTCTTCTTTCACACAAACAATATGATAGTAGTAAAAATCCTTGAAAGTCAAGGCACCTGAACCTACACTACTTTCATCATCATCCTTTGATCATCCTATTTTCTGCTAATTCAACGCCAGTGGAACGCTCACGCATCCACCACAACCTAGCCACCAGACTTGCCACCCCTATCCATCAACCAACGAGTTTCCTGGCATGTTTGTCTCCCTTAGACGGTCGAAACGAGCCGACATCAACAAGTTTCTTTGGCATGCTCCATGGAACTTGTTGGTCAATATCGGCTTTTTGAACATACAGCCAGTTGTAAATTATGACTAGCGATTACAATGGGCCGATAGCTAGTCACTTGACCTGAGCCCAAACCAAACTCTTGGATTTGGGTCTAGAAAATGGGGCCACTAATTTATAGGGTTGGATTTGGGTTCCAAATTTAACACAACATTATTGGATAGGGTTTGAATTTAGGATAATACATGCCACAAAAACCCAATAACATATGTATCTATAGGGTACATTTATAATACAAACAAGGTGTAAAACCTGTAAGGAAAACAATTTATGCCCAATGCAAGTTTCAATGAGCCGAGTTGCATTTAGAATGTGATCTGTAAGATTTAAAATGCTTATGAAGGTTTAGTCCCAATACTAAGGCCAATCCCAATCTAGGCGCAGGTCCATATTGTATGGTACAGACTGAAACAACAATTAACAACAAGAACAAGGAAAAAAAAAGGCAAAATTGAATGAAAAAAATTGGACAAGACATCCCAAATGTCACGATGCAACCATCTTGGTCCGTCCCAAACAAGATGGACCAAGACCTAGTCTAGAGAGACCTGGGGTCCCAATAATCTCTTAGACCCCGATCTCCATCAGGTCTAGTTTGGTCCCACTATGCCAGATTGGGTCCTTAATCCTACCATGTATAAAAAATCATATGTTTTGGAAATCTCTTCGCCATGCATCAAGTCCTCCCAAAAGTACAATTCTAATGTCAGCCAAGAGTTGAGGGGAAAAATCTAGAAGTGGAATCATTAGCCCATTGAACCATCTTCCTCCCCTATGTGATGCTTGCTATTTAGTATTTCAGGTGCATTTAGAAACTTGGAAAAAACATGATTATGGACTGATACCCAATAATATTTGGGTCTACTATTGGGTATTGCTATAGGGTTGCAGACTGGGAATGGGTTTGGATTCGAGTCCATCACATGTACATTGGATTCGGGTATGCATATGACCAAATTAGAGATGAATCCAAGTTGTTGCCAACATCTAATTGTAAGGGGAACAGTATTGAATATGTATATGAAGAAAAGTATTTGTCTCGTTTTCTCCAGATGCAAAGAAAAGACTGCATCCTGTGTAAACTTATAACCATAAAATTAAGCTAGACTGACTCAAGTGATCTAGTATGCAGCCAATACTAAGTTCTGCACCTAGCTGATCTAAAGATGACAAAATCCTTATGCAAATAATGGCCTCAGCTTACTGGGTGGCTCTTTCAAGATTGTTCAATGAGAAAATGAATTAAGCCACAAAACCTAGCTAACAAATCAGCCAAGCACAAACAGGAGTTTATCATCAGCTCGCAATAATAAGAATAGACATGAACATGGCATGAGAATCAGCTCATTTGTATAGTTCATGAGCCACCTGAATATATGTAGCTGCGGTTGGCCCAAGCTTGAGCTAAACTTCTACACACCCTAGACATGACCAAGCCGAACTCAAAAAACCAAAAGCTCAGTTTAGCTTGTTAGCAGCCCTACAAAAACCAGAACCACCAGTCAACAGCATCAGGCCATACACAGATTTCACAGCATATCCACATTCATTTGGTTTCAGTATAATACAGCCACTCAGGAAGAGCCATAAGGTCTGATTAATCTTATCACCCTGTACTTAATCTATGAAAGATCACAATTCTCTGGCAAATAATTTGCTTATGAAAACACAGCACTCGAACCCATGATATCCAGTCACATGCATGCCAAACAACGCACCAGAGGCTTAAGAGTTCAAATACCCATAATAAAATATTACCATTAGGAAATGTGCTTGCAACACAACCTAAGCATATGCATGAGAATCTTAAATGTAAACAGCAAATTCTATCCCTTCCAATTGGATCCTGATCCATCCAGGATTATCTGAGGAAAGATCAGTAATTGTTTATGATGGCACACAGCTCATTTTAACTCTCCTTGAAATAAAAGCGAACAATGCTAGCCAGGAGAAGGATCTCCACTCAGCAAGCTGATGATTCATCTCATTCAATAATGTATGAGTTTAAGAAACATGCCTGTATAAATAGGACAGGGATTTTCAAGCTGCTGACAGCCTGCATTGTACTGATCTTTGAATAGAAATCCTCAATGGCATGACACCCATAAGAAATCATTGATACGGTTTCATCAAAATCACGAATAGATGTGGCTGATAAAGCTTTTCCAACATCAAAACCTTTAGCTTTTCCTTGGAAGAGCTCCTGAAAATACGGAAGTATCACTTGTATGTGATTGATACCACAATAAAGGTGTTGTACAAATGAATATAGTTTCATAAATGTGCTTCAATTACTTCTACTTCATGGAAAGAAATTCCTTTTCCAAATTATAAAAAGGATTTCCTTCATTAGAGTACAATTGACAACATAAATAAAGTCAGTATCTTTATTATTTGAAGCAAATAGCAACCTTATTAGCTCGAAGAATATCTATCAATCCACTTGTGAGCTTTTGGTCCAAAGCAATATGATGAGGGAATGACCTTGTGGCTTCTGCTAAGTCAAAAGGATTGTCTATGCAAACGGCAGCTGTAAGAGGAGTTGTCTCTCCCACTTCAGCAAGATACTTTGTCAGCATATTTGCACCATAACCCCAGGCGACACCCATCAATGTTGTCCAGGGCCTTAATCTGTTAACGAATCTGATAGCTGTGCAGATATCATCGCTGTCAGCAGCTGTAAATAACCTACATAAAGCAAGTAATAGAGAGGTCCTACAATTAGAAAAGCCTAACTCCTACAAACAAGATTATACAGTTAACAAAACAATCGGTTACTTAGCAAGTCGTGGTCACAAGACTGGATGGGGAATTTAACAATCTATGGAATCTGGTGAGTCAAAACACAAAAAACAGACATAAAAGGGGGTGAAGAAAAAGAAACACCATATTGACTACTATTTTGCCAAGATATGTAAGTGTAATTGTACAGACAATATATCAGGGAAACGCTAGAAAAGAATTTCTGAAATTTAAGAATGTTCTGAAGCAACAAATATCAGTGTTAAGTCCAGCATAATGTCTTCTTCATTTGTTAGAAAAGAGATTATGAAATTTTAAGAAAATTCCAAAGTAACAAAATATAGTATTAAGCTGAGAGCATGTCACTGTACAAGGACACCGTTCCAAGAATACCTAAATAGCCCCAAAGAAATGTTTCCTGATCCTAACAGGATTTTCAGCTTATCTATAGCAACCCTAGGTCTCTTTCAATAGAATTGAACTCAAAGGGCTTTTAAACAACCTAATATGCCATAACATGCAAAACTGCAGTTTACTAAATAGATATGCCTTCAAACTCCTATTAGGACTCCCTAAAATTTGTCCTATGATAAGATCCAAAAGCACAATAATTTAAAAAATTATTTCAGTAGCTTTTCTCATACCAACAAGCTTGACAAATAAATGCAAGAAGAGAAAAGGTAACCCACAAAGCTCATATTCTCTTTGCAGTGGAAAAAAAATACTACAGAGTTTTTTGACATCAAGATTTACTTAAATGTTAAATGGGGCTTTTTTATAACTGTCTAGCTAAGGAAGGCTGAACCACTCGATTTCAGTTCAGGCTGTACCAAATGAAACCAGTCAAGAACCAAAACTATTCAGTCAATCAGGTCGGTCCATCCCCTTTAAAGCCTTCCAAGCCCTCCCAGCCATCCGAAGTCCTCTCTCTTCCAATCTCTTTCTTCCCTCCTCATTCTGCCATGATCGAAGCTTTGAAGTTCCATCACTCGCATCACTCGCTTGATTGCTCTTGCTCGTTCCACTAGCTTGATCACTCATCCCGCTTGCTTGGTCGCTCATTGGGCTCCGCTTTGACGCCAATCAACGCTAATTGATGCCTAGATAAGCCCCTCCGCCTCTCTCCCTCTCTCTCCTCTCCCCCCTCTCTCCCTCCCACCCTCCTTGTTCCTCCCCCTCTTTCTCTTCCTCCTTTTGCTTCTCGCACTCCCCCTCCCTCTCCCTGTTTCGGTGGGCTCCAATATAGTACAGTACATATCCATACTATACTGAATCGATCACTGGCCAATACGACCTTTGATACCAGATCTAACCTTTTCCAACTATTTGGAATCAACTTTGTGAATCTTCATTCACCAAGTATTCTAATCATAGTTCATCATACCGCCATGTTACCGTACCAGCCTAAGCAGGGTGGTATGGCAGGATGGTACGAGGCATACCGTACCTAACCAGTTCGGTAACGGTACATAGTGCGAAAGATGTACGAATACTCGGTATGCCAAAAAAATCTCATACCATACCGATATAGTACTAGTGTGATACTAGTATGAGGTCCAATATCGAAACAACGAACATTGATTCCAATGGTTGCTTTAACATTCTTCATTTGAGTTTTCCTCGGTTATGTTTTTTACTTTACTTTAAATTTAATTGCATTTCTGGTCAAATTAAATTTAATTGCAATAATAAGTAAATGTTCCACAATATCATCCATTGCAACTTATTAACACCCCAAACTGCCGGCACTTCATGGTTATTTGAACTATATATAATGTAAACATGTAGCATGAGGACCAGTGCAACTGAAATACAGCCTGAAATAAAGAAAGAAATTAAAGAAGAGATTGAGAAGCTATTGAAGGTTGGTTTCATAAAGACCATACAACACCCCATTTGGTTGACAAACATAGTCCTTGTCAACAGGAATGGGCAAATCTGCTGCTGAGTTGATTTTTTAGACCTAACTTGGGGCATATGCCCTTTGGCCCAAATGAACATCTCATCATCTTGGTTACTAATCCCACTTTTGAAATTGGTGGTATCAACATCTGGAAGACCACTAGGAGGCAATATTCCGAAAGCAGTCAAGATAGAAAAGCTCATACAAGTTTGAGATCGACAGCTACATAGTAACCATGGCCCTATTCAATGCAAAACAGTAAACCACCTGAATTTTCTTATTCTTTTAACAACTAGAACATTGCGATATCATCTATAGCATATCCGCTCTTTTGTGAAAAATCTTCTCGGAGAAGCTACAGATATCTTCCCAAACTCATTTATTTTAACTTCGAATTTTTCAAGGACCAGAACAATGCTAAATTTCTCTGTTCAATTTCTGATAAAATAAAATGTTTTTATCAGTGTTACCTACACTCTCAGATCCACTGCAAGGAATCCATGACAAATACATACCAGCAAGCCAGATATGTGTCATACTCTCCAACTTTTAGAGATATGTGGAAAGCTGATCTTTCAAATAATGACTCCAGCCCAGCAAAATGGCATCAGAAATGAACTTTTGTTGTTTCTAGAGCTTGGTTAAGGATGTATGCATAAATTACTTTGCGAAATGCCATGTTTCTTGTATTCTTGAGATAGATAGATTTGGCATTCGGATTAATTAAAACACATCAACAAAGAATAACTTTAAATTTTCTATTATACAATATTTAAAAGCATTGAAGATGCATAGTTTGGTTAGCATGTTATTTTCCTATTCATCCCTAAATCTCCTCTTCTCCTTTTGCCATCTCAGCCACTTGGATCCATGTCTAAATCCAACCCTCAGGTCTGTCTCCATGCAACACTAGTATTTTATTGTTAATGAGCTTCCTTTTGAAACTTCTCTTGAATAAGGTATCATTGGATATCATGTTTCTCTGGTGAGAGAATGGCACATTGACCATTTAAGGATCCACTATTATAAGTTGACAAATACCCAAACACATTTTGAGGTGCAACTCTGCTGACTGCAAGTAGATCAGTTTCTCTTCCTCCAGCAAGTAATACAACAGAAATCACAATACCTGACAGCAACAGTTTCACACAGCTGATAAGCAGCCAAACAACGACATATTATACCGTTTGACTCACTTTTCATGGAGGAACCAACAATAAACCTATTGCTCGCACACGTCTTTTTCTTTTGAGACAGCAAGAAAATATATGTTGAACCTCTGAGTAGGAAGCAATAAATGCAAAAAAACTATATTTCGTTTTTCTTTCTTTTATTTTGAGGATAGAACAAATGAAGTTACTATAGCTGCCCAAATATTCTCAACCTTTGAAGACATTAGTCCTTTATTGGTGAAAAGTTCTATTTGCTTATGACTTTAGACTTCCATTGAGAAGGCAGATGGGTGATGCCCGTATGGTCTTCGATTATCATATAAAAGCATGTTTTAGTCTATATGACTTGGGTTGATTTTCCATAGCATTACCAAGCTTTCATATATTCTCTTCAATGTATATCTAATAGGAAAGTACAGGATTTCAGTGGTTTTCACTTCATATAATGGATATCATGCCTCAATTAAATCAAAAATTTAGCCAAATCGTTACCTTGCTGTGGTCAATGGGGAACTAGCGCATCCTCTGGGGTTCATAACAATGGGGAAATATCCATGCTTGAGGGCATCAATAACAAACAGTCTCACATTTCTATCCATGCTTCCTTCGGTCATCCCCGGCACGATGACCATCGTCGTGTCCAGCCCATGCTCCCTCGTGATGTCCAAATTGTCCGGCCAGTCCAACGAGATCACTCCTCCATCCTCGGTCCCTACGCAGACCCTCTGGTACGAGACCTCCTCCTCCTCGGTGTTTCCATCTTTCCCCAACCTCGCCGCCGGGATCCTCCCCCGGCTAAGATTCACGTAATGCCGCTCCTCCCTCACCAGCCTATCGTTCACGCCCTCCAGCAGCTCGCCGCCGTCCTCGAACGACACCGAGGGACACCGGAGAAGGACGCACCGGTTGAACGGCGTAGGGCTCGTGAACAAAATCCAATCCCCAACAACGGAGTCGGGGACCCCGCCTCCGCCACCACGGCGGTGGCGGGAGGCGAGGTATAAGGCGGTGCCAGAGGCGAAGCCGAGGGCGGGGACGAGCAGGTGGAGGGAGGTGGGGGAGGGGAAGGCGGCGACGAGGTTGTGGAAGAGGTCCTCAAGCTCAGAATGCACCCGGAGCCTCGGCCGCCGTCGGCGGAGCCGAGGGCTCCAGCGGAGAAGGGGCGGGTTCTCGAGGGGGGGGGAAAGGGGTCGCAAATCGGGAGGTGTTGAGATCGATCGGAGGATCATGGGAAGAGAGGTTTGGATAGAGCTAGGGTTTCAAGAAAGCTCCAAGAAACCCGAGAGAGAGATAGGGTGGAGGATGGACGTGGGAGGCTGGGGAAAGAAGAGGGCAGGTCGAGAAGACGAGGGAAGAAATGTGTAAGCCTCGCGGGTGCCAGCGTTCGCAGCTACCTTTATTGATGCCACGTGTACGGACAAGGTGAACCTAGGTCGCCCGCGAGGCGGTGCTCCGTCTGACCATCCACGATCGGATGGCGCTAAACGCCTCCAGGTGTGAATTTAGGCTATGTGCGAGCGCAGGATAGCGCGAGAAAGCAGAAGGCGAGGACAATAAGGCGGGCCAGGCGGCACGTGGAGGAGATCGTGTGAGCAGGCATAAATTAAAAAAATAACAAAAGTGCTGCCGGCGTTAACGTGTCATTTTGTTTGACGATATTACCCTTAACCATTTGTGATATGCTATCGATATCCCTAACAGTTTTCCTAACGGTAAATTGATTTGGAAGCTAGAGGCTGGTTGCCTGTGTCTTCACCCTTGATCTCTTGGTTGGACCACTCAGTCTCATTACTAAGTTCCATGGCAGGTAAGCTGAGTGTATACCATTGATTTCATGAGAATAAATTAAGACTGCTTTTCTAAAATTAAATGGATGAAGTTCTAATGATGGGATGACGAAATAAATGTGTATGAAATATTTACAGACATATATATTAGTAAAATAAAGCTAGATTTGGCAAGGTAAGAATAGGGCTTCATTTTGGGTTGAGATATAGTCAACGGCGCGTTTGTTATGTCAAAAAATTGAAGGACCTAAATTTAAAATTCACTTTACTAAATTTTGTTATGGTGGTTCTAAATTCTAGATTTCACAAATTTCTATAATATAAATGCTCATATTTATCCAAGGTGATGTGGTGAAAAAAAGTTCCAAATTTTACCTATGGGAGAGTCATGACAGTTGAGTTAAATTTATTGAATCATTTGGTTGAGTTGAGTAGACTGGACCGCAAGAATAGCATATTTAGGTTAACAATAATCAAGACTATAAAAATAATAATAATTACTATTTTTTCATTACATATAGTAAAGAAGAGAAGATTTACATATGCACTCCTATGAATAGGTGGTATTTAATATTTATCCTTCAAAAACTACTCTTTCCTATATATCCCTTGGCCCATCTTATTTTTGCAACGATGGAGCTAACTCTCACTAGATTTTTGGATAACAGTTTTGACAAACATCCATTTTAAATGTAAAATAATTCTTAACCATTTTGCATTAATATTTTTAAAAAATTTATGCTAAAATAACTCTTTACAATATGTATATATTTTTTAAAAGACCATAATGTAAAAAAAAGGTCTTAGAGTTATATATATATATAGAGAGAGAGAGAGTAAAGCTTTTGCGCGTGACGCCAAATTCACATAATTTAATTTATTATTTCAATCTTCTCTTTTCAAGTTTCTTTGAATAAAACAAAATTCTCCATTTGCACCTTCCAATTTTTGTATATTAATTATAAATCCTTTTACTACACCAATCGGACAAGTTTTGATTTTTAATAAGGTACAATTTATATTTAAAATAATTTTTTTATGTATATCCTTCTAAATATATGAAATTGCATAAATACCCTCATCAAATTACTATTTGTGTATATATACATATTTCTTCTTTTTTGTATATGTACACGTACCATCCGACGCCTTTAAAAAATAACGGCTTAAATTAAAATAACTGAAATACCCTTACAGGTGGATATGCAAAAAAAAGATATGAGGGTATACATGTAAATAGCAATTTTACGAGGGTATTCATGCAATTTCTCATATTTAGAAGAATATAGATTTAAACAATTCATTAAAAAAATCAAATTTTGGCTGGAACTTACTAAGTCTTCTATGATTCAATCGATCGATAAGTCAAAAAAAAAGATTAAGCCATATTATCATTTTTTTTAAGATCATGACTCGATCAAGTTGGAATATTACATAATTATTTTGGTAATACTATTCTTCCTTTAATTTCGACATAATTATCATTATTGAATCTATGACATCTATATATTCTTGATTATTTTTTAAAAAATAAAGTATTTTAAATTTAAATTAATTATAGTTGCGGACTAGTAAAATATTTTTTAGTGATTTGTAAATATTGAGTTGTTGTTTATTTTTGAGGCGAGATTTTCGTAAAAGTATCATGATTCATTCTATAATAGTTGATATTAACATGAGATCATGTGATATGATAATATTAATTTTTTTTGGCCACCTTTTTTATTAAGAACAATTGAATTATCTTTACTAGATTTTGATCATTTTAATTAGATTTTTTTAAGTATATACCCTCCTAAATATGCATAATTTCATAAATATCTTTGCAAAGTTGCTATTTATATGTGTATCCTTATAAAGTTTTTCTTTTGCGCGTCTATCTTAAGGGTATTTTAGTCATTTTAAATTTAAATCGTTTATTTTTTAACGATGTTGGATAGTATGCATGTGCGTGTGTATATATATATAAGTATTTTATAAGAATATACATACAAATAATAATTTTACAAAGATATTCATACAATTTTATATATGTTAGAGGGTATACTTGCAACAAAAAAACTCTTAAAATAATTATCTTGCATGCACCGCCATCTCAATTTTTTTAATTTTTTCAAAATGCACCATGGTCTTAGTGCGCATCGTCAAGACTAATAATTTGCACATGAATCATTCCCATTGTTTAATGAGCTTATATGTCTCTAGTGATTGTATATCAAGTATGTCCATTTCAACAAGTATAATGACAAGGAAGACTTTTCAATATGAATGGTATCATTAGTGAAAGACTCATTTCTAATTCACATTGCAACTAAAAAAAGTTTAAAAAAATCACTATTTTTCAATCAAGTCCATATGGGAGGCAATTATGGAATTTGATATCCTGGGATGGGTTTGGTTGAACTAAAACCAGAATAACTCAAACTCAGCCTGGTGCAATGTTCCTGAAAAAGAATCACAGCGCGCGAACTGTAAAAAAGGTCTCTCCCGGGCCTTCCACAGATGACAACCTCCATTTTTTTAATACTTTTAAACAAATATTGTATTCATTTTCTTTATAAGAATTCACGAGTGCTACAATGGAAAGGGAAAAAAAAGTGTTTTTTTTTACTCCTCTCCTCTAATTCGTCGGGCTTTTGTGGATTGAGGCGTCGCCCGCCCTGTGGTTTTCCTTCGCTCTCACGATCACACCCCCCTTCCCAGGATTCTCTCTCTATCGAAAAAGAAAGGAAAAAAAAAGGGAGATACCGAGAGAAAACCAAAACAAAAATCGATTTCTCACCTCCTGTTCCTATCCTTTTTTGGATTTCGATCCGGGAGTTCGTCTCCAGAGCTTCTCCTCAGAAGATCGCTAGCTTTTTCGATTCCATTCGGCCTCCATTTTGATGTAAAAATCAATTTTTTTGGGCTGTGAATGGAAGAAAGGGTACTGGGGAGGAGACGGTGAGCACGGCGGAGAGGCGAGAGGAGGAAGAAGGATGCTATATTTGAAGCAGCCGAGGGGGAATCTGGGGGTCTGGCGGCCGGCGGCGGCGTCGTGATCTCGGGGGGATTTGGATGTGCGAGTGATCTGGCCCGAGCCTACGGCTCGGGATCCGGACGGGATGGCAGACGGGAAACGGGCTCGGATTGCGGACGAGCCCGATGCCGGGAGCTGCTATCTCCAGAATTTTAGGCTCTACGAGACTCGATCGGTGAGGACTTCTCCTAAAATGACCCTCTTTTCCTTCTGTCGTACCTCCACTCTGGTTGCTTTTGATTTTTCCGGCCGTTCAATGTCCTAAAGATGCGGACTCTTTTTTTCCCCTTCCTGCTTGAATGCCCTTCTTTTTTTTTTCCAGAAATTTTTTAACTCTGTATTCGTCATTGATATGTACATAATCTAGAAAATCTTTTTTGTTTTTGAAAATTTTGATTTTTGGGGAAAAATTGAATTTTGTAAATGTCCGGCACATCTGAGTCTGAGTACAATTGAATTTTTATACGAGAGTAATATTGCAAGTATGCTTTTCAAAATCGTTGCAATAAATGTATGATCAGTACCTTATACTTTTAAGGAGAGGTATATATACACCCTACTATCATGCTATTATTTTGTCGTATCAACAAAATTTTAAAAAATTGCTTCATATATATCAAAGTAGATGTCCGAGATTCTCCAATTTAGTTTCACAAAAAACGGATTTTTAAACAAATCTTTTAAAATACTAAAGGTTTGCTATGAGTTTCTTTAGCGAAATATGAAATGACTTACAAGTCTTATTTTCAGAGTTGTTTATGATAATTATTTGCTGCACTTGAGATTTATGTATATTGCCTTTTGACAGTTGCAGTGTCGTTGAAATAATTTCAGAAGTTTGTCATATCGGTAGTCATTTTGTTGTTTATATGTTTATTTGGTAGAAAATTAGTCAGACATGCACTTGTTTGAAAAAAATAGGTTTTTCAAACGAGTATTTAAAATAGTATAGTTTACTATTAATTGTCATAAATTTTGTTACTGAATCATGAAATGCCCTGAATCATAAATTTTTGATAATTAATTGCTGCTATGGAGATTTACATATATTGCTTTTTGGTGGTCATGGTGCCATTGAGATTTAGTTTTGGAAGTTTGTTATGTCAGTGGTCATTTTGTCATTTATATGTTTACTTCAGAGAAGATTAGACAGACATGCACTTGTTTGAAAAAAAATAGATTTTCCAAACAAGTATTTTAAAATAGTGCGGGTTTACTATTAATTTCATAAATTTCATTACTGTATTTATGAAATGCCTTAAAAACCCTATTTTGGAGGTCCTTTTGATAATTATTTGCTGCATATATGCTTTTTGGCCGTTGCAATGCAGTTGAAATAGTTTCAGGAATCCATTATGTTAGTAGTTGTTTTGTCTTTTTTATGTTTTTGTTTAGGAGAGGATTAGTCAGACATGTAAGCTATGTCTCTACTAACAATGTATCCATCAGATTAAGCTGGACTTGAGATTCTACTGCTATGCTACACTATTGCATTTTGGTTGCTTTAATTAAAGTAGTTCACAAGAAAATTTAATATTTCTTGAGCTGCAACAAATTTCATTTATTATTGTCATTTGTATATACTCGTGAACTAAGGTACGCCGTCTCGGTACCGGGCTCCGTACCAGTGCCACCTTATTGCTATGTCAAAATGCTTGGTACAGAGGCCGGTTTGGCGTACTGAGTGTTGGTATGTCCTCTATACCGCATACCGGTACTAAACTGATATGGTACGGTACGTCTTATATTGTCTAGTTCGGTATGGTGGCTTACCTTGTCGTGAACCTTAAGACATATACGTTGTCTGGCAACAAAATTTTTGATGCTAGAGTTATAAAGATAAAGCAGATTTCTAGGAGGTGATTATTCTTTTTGCATTCCCATATTTATTTTGTCGACATCGTATGCTAATTGTTAACCACGTTATATTTGCTTTAAAAAGATTGACTTTATCATTGCTCTCTTATTTCATAGAAATTTTACATGATCGGAAGAGACAAAAGTAGAACATTGTGGAAGGTGTTGAAGATCGATAGATTGGAGTCTTCAGAGCTGAACATCCGTGAGGACTCCACCACATACTCGGAAAGTGAATGTCAGGACCTATTGAGGCGAGTACATGAAGGAAACAGAGCCACTGGTGGACTAAGATTTGTCACCAATTGCTATGGCATTGTTGGTTAGTTCCTCATATTTTATCCTTTTACAACGCATGCATGTGTATCTGTGTGTTGTATCTCTTATGATTTTTTTTTGATGAAGCACTTTTTCCTTTTCAGGTTTTATTAAGTTCCTAGGGCCATATTACATGTTGCTTATTACCAAAAGAAGGCCAATTGGTGTCATATGTGGCCATACAGTGTATGCTGTCACCAAGAGTGAAATGATTGCACTTCCAAATTCTACTGTACGACCCGATATGGATAATTCTAAGATTGAGAACAGGTCATTTTATCTGTTCTGCATTTATTTCAATGAACAATGTGCTCGATACTTTCTGTGGAGAGTGATCATCCATTTTTATACTAAAACTTGTTGTTTTTGTGTATTTAAAAAGAATAATGTGATGATAATTTTATTGGTTGATGTTTTTGGTACTAATATAGACTCCAGGAACTTGTTTCTTATTTACTAAGAAATAAGAGGCTCCAAACTTTTACTTTCCATTTTAAAACCCTACGTTTATTAATCATCCTTGAGTATACCCTTCTCTAAATGAGTCAACATTCTTCAAATTTGGCTTGTGTTGTAATAGTGTCCTTTATTGCAATTAAGAATCTGCTGTTGTTATTATGGAAACTTTTCAATGAAATGGTTCATAACAGTTAACATTTCTCCTTCTATCTACATGTTGTTAAAGTAACTTGGGGCTAAAATGCTGGATTGCTCATGGCCAATGTATTGAGGCAAGATGTTGGATTAACATGTTTATTTGATACAGGATATCAAAGTTATGAAATTCAGGCTTTCTTCTAATTCTTATTGTTGTAGAACCATCATTTTTTCCATTGCAGCTGCTTTCCTGTCGTTCTTTTGATTAAATTTTCTTTGTTGACAATCATATTTGTTTTTGTTGATGATGCAGATACAAGAAGCTCCTATCTGCAGTGGATCTCACAAAAGATTTCTTTTTCAGCTACTCATACCATATTATGTGTAGCCTTCAAAAGAACTTATATGATAGTCAGACAGGGCAGATTTTGTATGAAACAATGTTTGTTTGGAATGAGTTTTTGACACGCGGCATACGATGCCATCTCAAAAATACTTGTTGGACAGTTGCGCTGGTCTATGGGTTCTTTAAACAAGTAAGATTTGGTGAAATGATTTTACTATGCTTGGAGGAAATATTGAATAACTGATTATTTTCTTTTTGTAAAAGAAAACCTCTTGATGTATCTTATAATGTTCTTCATCAGAACAGGGTAGATGTATAATATGTGTGAACAAAGTCAGTCACAGTAGTAACAGATCATGGAATCATTATAATTTTTGAGTCATGCTGAATATATGAAATGATAATATATCGTGCAAAACCATGTTTAGTCACATAAAAATTGAGGAAGTACAAGTTTTTCTATTAATTAACCATGTCAGATGAATGCCGAGCGGTGCCGTTGTTGTGTGGTTAAATAGTTGAAAATAAATACCTGGATTCGAATGTGGCATAAATGCTCTGTTTTACCAGTCAAATTAATTTAGGTCGATATATGTGACATATTGATAGTACTATATGTCAACAAATAAATACACATCCAATGTACTGTTTTATTCTTGGAGATAAGATGTATGTGAAATTTACATATTACATAAATTTTGACGTTGAAGTGGTAGAAAATACTAGGCAGCGACTTTGAGTTACCTCCAAAACTTCGTAGAGACTGCATGACCTATGAAATGTTCTTGGGAGTTGTGGATTATCGAGAAAAAGAAAAGAAGTGGGGAAACAAATTGAAAAAAGCCTCAAAACAGTGTCAAATAGAAGTTGATTGCTAGCCTTTTCCCTTGTCACTGTCCAGATAAAAAACCAACTTAAATTTCCTCCGAAAGATTAAAATAACGTGCGTAGTTCTTATGCTTGTCAATGGTTGATATAATGTCATGCATGTTGAGTATTGCCATGCACCCATGCTAAAAGGCATGATATTGCTAAAAGATACAAACAAAGTCTTCTCCAGATATATTAAGTAAATCCTTTTTGTGTTGTAGCTACTTTTTTTATTATGTTAAACTGTCAAGTAGATCCACGTTCAATATTCAACAGGATTTTTGTTCTTCAATGCAAAATTTGATTAGTCTGTGTTATTTGGGCAATGCATGTTGATGCTGATGGACATCTTTATTATTCTATATTAAAGATATCTAACTCTCCAGCTAATGTGGCCTAGAAATAATTAGATTAAACAAATAAGGGGATATTATATTAAACAAATAAGAGGAAAAGATGCTGAAATCTTAATATGATTGGATGTAAAACAGGGGAACAGGGTCTATCCACAGCCATTGATCACCTAAAACAACATATAATGTATATATAGCAAGCTTAATTCAAGAACACAGGGATTTGTGTCCTCAACTTATATTGAATGATGAGGGTTGTAGATATCATTAAATGGTGCTGGTTCCATGTGTTAGGCATCATGGACATAACAATGAAATTGTCCGCAATGCATTTTCTGACGCTCTCTCTCGCTTTACTGCTAAAGGTTATCATATGCTCCGAGGCTTTGTGATTTGTATTGATAACAACAGGTACCAAAATAACCATTTGAGATTGTGGATGGTACAATCCTTCTCACCAGTTTGAAATATGAATTGAATTATCATTTTCTAAGGTTATTCTGCTTCCAAATGCATCATTCAAACCCATATTCTATGGAGATTGGTGTTTAAAAAGATCCGAGGGAGAGAGGGCAAAATAGCTCTTCTCCTATGAAAACATGGATTTTACTAAGTTCAACTGTTATACGTGCGTGCACACACACACTGCTAATTGACTAGCCATAAAAAAATGACTAAGTAATTGACTATCTGTAAGAAATTGACTAGCTATAAAAAATTATTTGAAATTTTCTGTGTTGACTGTTGTTTAGTCTTTTAATCCTTTTATAAAAACTGGAAATTGAAACTGTTAGAAAATTAGAGCAACTGGAAGTACTAAAGAAGCATGAGCAAACTACTATTATACTTGATGGGTCTTCTTAAAGATCGTCAATGTTTGATTTTCTAAGTAATTGATATCTAGGCTTGTAGAGGGAAATAGGATGGATTCATGATAGTAATTCCTGTAATATGAGAGTAAGCGAGCTCGGAAGGCTCTAGAGGAGTTTTAAAGCTGTTGTTTTGACCAAGTAGAAACATCTTGCAGTTAAGGTGCTCATGGTCATTTGCATGGATGTAGGAAGCATGTGGGCAAAGCAGATCTTGTATTTTGACGTGACTCAGGGAAAGGATTTGAACTGCTCGACTTTTGTTCTTTGCATGGATTCTTAAAGGAGTTGAAGTAGTTTTCTGTAGGATATTATGTTTTTTGGTTATAGTCTTGGGCATTTGACACCAAGTTACTTATGGTCAACCTGCAACTTACAAGGGATATGTTCGTAATTTTAAGTATTTTTTTGTTGCACGGTATGCCGAACTGGCCCGCACCGGACTGGTCTGGTGGCTTACTGGTACGGTTCCGCCATGAAAAGGAGAAACAACGAGCGAGCGGGGGGGCGGAGGGAGCAGTAGCCGCCACGGACGCGCGGGGGGCCGGCGGAGGCCGCGACCGCAGAAAAAATTTGGAAATTTTTAAGTGAAGTCGGCAAATTACTTGCCGACTGTACTTAAAATTTTTTAAATTTTTAAATTTTGAAATTTTTAAATGAAGTCGGCAAATGTTCTACTGACTTTTATTAAAAATTTTCAAATTTTTTTCCGCGGCCGCAGCCTTGCCTCCGCTACACCCCTGCGGCCTCCACCATGCCCCCGCAGCCCTCTGCGGGAGTCAGGGGCCTCTCTTTCTCCCTCCCTTCCCCGCTCACTTGTTGTTTCTCTTCTCTTTCTTCGGCTTCAACTAGGCTCTCTCGGTACGGGCCCGGTATTGAGATGGTACTGAACATGCTAAACCAGTCCGGTCGCCGACTGGTATGGCTTCTGGTACCGGTTCAGCATACCTTGCCTGGTTGCTTTACTATTTTATGTCAATCTACTTATTTTGCTTCTATTGTGTTTCTTTAACATAGTTCACAGCCTTAGAAGTTTATAAATAAGAGCTTACACATTTTGATTTTTAATTTTCTTTTAATTATTTCCCTGAGGTTCCGCTTTTTTACTTTATGCTTATGGGTTCTGCATTGAGCTGACTCATGAGGTATATTCAGCCATTCAGGCCCATTGGAAATTGCTTGGCAGTAGTTCTGTCTGCATCAGTAATTCATTTCCTAACCTCTATTCATGAACTCAAGTCTCCTTGTTGAGGTGATGTCAAAAGATGTTAATAACACCAAGATATTGCATTTTTATGCGTCCATGCGGAATGTGTTTATAAATATGTGTCACTATATCCATATTCCTTATATTACAGAGTTAAATTTTTGAGGCTTTTGCTTTAGTTCTTGGTCAACTTGTTATGTTTTACTATTAGATCTTATTTTGCTAGAGAATATTGACAGCTTCGACTTGTAAATTCAGGCCAAACTCTCAATATCTGGAAAGAATTTCAGGTTGACACTCATTGCTAGGCGTTCACGACATTATGCTGGCACCAGGTTATTATCTGCTATGCTTTCAGATTAGTTTTGTCATTTGTTCAATTTCTGACATGGGCCTGGTTAAGTTGACTCAAGTGTTTATATGAGGCTGGTTTATTATCGCATACTCTAAGTACTATTTTCATTGTTATCCATAGATCCATAGTCTTTGTTAACCATCTAACATTTATGTTCCATTTGACCAGGTACCTCAAGCGTGGTGTTAATGAGAAAGGTAGAGTGGCAAATGATGTTGAGACAGAACAAATAGTGTTTGAAGACACTCCTGGAGGAATTCCAACAGAAATCTGTTCTGTTGTCCAGAATAGGGGTTCCATACCCCTTTTTTGGTCCCAGGAAACCTCGCGACTGAACCTTAAGCCTGATATTATCTGTAAGTTTTGAATATGCTGCAGTAAGGTGTCCAAGATAAGATTATGATATCCTATCTGATTTGTTCTTACCTTTTTTTAGTGCACAAAAAGGACAAAAATTATGAAGCTACTCGGCTTCATTTCGAGAATTTGGTAAAAAGATATGGAAACCCAATAATTATTTTGAACCTGATCAAGGTAGGCCTCAAGCTAAATGTTTGTAATAATGTCTTACTTTGTAAGATACATGCATTTCAATATGGATCTAATTGTCAAACCCCCATGCCCCCCCCCCCCCCCCCCCCCCCCCCCCCCCCCCC
>JAOXJJ010000069.1:7541677-7574662 GCA_025769935.1 Phoenix roebelenii
TTTTTGGGGGGGGGGGGCTGCGGTGGGGGGAGATGGTAAAAGATAATCAGGAGTGGGTTACATACTACAGAGGTAGTACCCCAAAATTTTGCTATCTCTTAACTTAGCACCAACTAAATATGTGTTGGCTTCAAGTTGACACCTGTCTGCTAAAATTTACAAAAATATGATACCAGGCAACCTATAATTTGAGGGGCATCTGTTATCTACTGGAGCCTTCTCACTCCAAAATGAGTGCAGTTTATGGGGGGCTAGCATCATGATGGTGCTACCTTGGTATCATTTAAACCTTGCCCAATATAATCATGGGATTAGATGATATTTCCATATTCAGCAGATGTTATTCTTTCTTATTGGTGGCCATAATAGGGTACCTTGGGACCAAAAATTGATAGAAGGAATATTCCTAAAGTCCAAACGTTTTTTTTAAAAGTATAAGTTTAACTTCACTTTTCTCTTTTTTCAACATTTTATTATGATTTTGTCCGTGGACACTTAAAATTGCACATTGTTGAGTTAAATGCGACAGTTATATATCTCAGTATTGAAATAAAAATACTTCCATTTTCTTGGGTAGAAGTCACTGAATCTTGTATTGTTTTCCTATTATTTTATCACAAGAAAGTTTTGGTGATAGATTCTTGCGTATTTTTTCAAACCTTGAATTACCTATGCACTTCTTTCTACTTATTCTATTGAATTATCGTAATTTGGTTGAAGAATCTTCATCTTAACTGAATCTGTACTCCAGTAATTCTTTTGATTTCTCATTCTCGACTTCTGGAAGCATATTATGTCAGTGTGTTGCCGCATAACTGTTTCTGGTGCTTAATATGTTTGGTGCTGCTTAGAAGTTTGTGAATTTTTTTACATATACTGGCTGCTATAAGTTTTTTCCTTCCTTGTAATGGCATTTATTCTTTCAGTCCATATAGGTGTTCATTGTAATTATTTGATAAAAATGAATTAATTTCTGTGAAGGATCAAAAGTGATAGATATACCAATAAGGACATTTATTCTGGCTGGGGTTTTGTTGTTTAAAACTTGTGCAGTATCATGTCATATTGTCATTCTTCGCTGAGCTTAGACCAAATAAGGGGACTCTTGAGTCCTAGTCTATCTTTGCATACTTGCATTAATGAATAAATATTATGGCATAACCTGTAGGAGGAGATCAGTCTGTTGAAACTTGAAAGCCTTAAAGTATCAAATAGATGGATGGCAGCATCTAAAGAAATAGTTTCATATCCTTCATTCGCTAAGCTTAATAAAGAAAGCCATTATGAGGAAGACTTCGAATCTGATTTCTGGAGTGCCCCTGAGAAAAAGGCTTGCTCATCAGGGCAAAGATCCTTAAGACAAGGAACTCGTTATCAGTTAAGGGATCAGAATGACTTTCTCGATGGATTTGAGTCAGGTGAAGAGTCTTGCATTTCTCCACAGCCCAAAACACACCCTGAAGTGAACTTGAAAAATGTCTTGAGTGGGATAGTTGCAATTATCACTGGCAGGAGCAAAGGACATGGCATTGTTCAACCACATCAAATTTCTAGTCCAACATTTTTTGGATCTGAAAGCAATGGTGACAGTTTCTTACATCCGTCAGTGTACATACCGAGTGCACCACCATTGCTTGAGGCAGAAGCCATCAACTATAGTGCTTATAGGGAGGTACTAGAATCAGAACCTCCAGAGTGGCTTCCAGATAGTTATACTACAGTGTGCATGCAGTGCACTTCTCCTTTCACTGCCCTTACCCGTGGAAGGCATCACTGCCGATTTTGTGGGGGTGTTTTCTGTAGAGCATGCACGAAAGGGAGATGTTTGTTACCTGTCAAGTTCCGAGAGCGAGATCCTCAGAGAGTGTGTGATGCCTGTTATGATAGGTTGGATCCCTTGCAAGGAATATTGATTAACTCTAATAGTAATGCCATGCAATCAGCAAAACACGATGTTATGGATTGGACATCCACGAGAGGGTGGTTAAATTTGCCTGTGGGTTTATCAATGGAACATGAGATATATAAAGCAGCAAACACTTTGAGGAGTTATAGCCAGGTGCATTTTTCTGCTTCCATTCTTTCTTTTATCATTTTATTTAGGTTTACAAATGGAACTGATCTTTGGTTAAGTCTCAATCTGGATATCATCATTTTGATTTCTGCCTGACGGAATTTTGAAGTACAGGTTGCCAGATTGAATCCTGAGAAGTCTATTCCTCTGGCTGTCCTAAAAGGAGCAAAAGGACTTGCTATGCTGACAGTTGCCAAGGCTGGTGCACTTCTTACTTACAAATTAGGTACAGGTCTAGTAGTTGCTCGAAGGTCAGATGGGTCATGGTCTGCACCATCTGCCATACTCTCTGTTGGTCTAGGATGGGGTGCGCAGGTAGGCGTGGGAAAAGATATATTTGTTATCTTTCTTCCACTTCTCTTTTCCAGTATATTATTCTCAATGGTGTTTATGATCTGCTTCCATATCAATGCATATTGCTGATAAGGTTGTCACAAGATAAAATAGTGGGTAATTTGTTTTATTAATAAAGCTTCATTTTAGGAAGTTCTGATAGAAGCAAGAGTGTAAAATTTGATTGGAATCTAAATGAGCATACAAGCAGATGAGAGAAGCTGTGTCTTTATACATAAATCAAGAATATTGCTCCCTTACCTAACCAAACATGTAGCTGCCTTATAGTCTTCTACATAAGATTCTAAAGTAGATTGACACATTAAGTATACATGCTTGAAAGACCTTATTATGTGCTACAAACTCTTTCAAAAGTTAATTGACATGTTAAACATTATTTCCTTGAATTATAGCTTCTATATCTGATTTCATATAGACGGATGTGAGAGTTGGAGCATTATCCATGAAAGGTAAAATATTAGAAAACTTTTATTAAGCTAACTTGTGCACTAGGAAACTTTCATGCCTTGAGGCCTTCTACCATCTATCTGGGATTGGCTTTATTAATGAAACCACTCTCAATGGTTTGTGAGTTGGAATTGATTTGATGGCCACATAACATCTCCGGCCAAGAGAGTGCCCTGCTACGAAACCTAGATGACTAGTTGGTGGAAAAGGAAATATAAATTACTGATTTTGCTGTTTTATGCTTATGGAACTGAAAGGAAGCCCTGTGGTTATTATTATTTTTTTTAAAAAAAATTCAATGCAGAATTTGGCTTGCAAGTTTTGATGTTGAGAATTGCTTTCATGTTTGAGAGACAATTTAAATACAATACCAAATGTATAACAAGTACAAACCCTCCCTAGACCCGCAATAACAGGATCCTCGTGCACTGGGCTGCGTTTTTTTTTCAGCTCATATATGGTCCTCTTCCTTTATGCATATTTAAGGCAAGAGATGTAAACAGTCTGATCTACCGAGAGTCAAAGTTGCTTGTGAAGTTCCAAATTCGTTAGCATGATAGAAGACCTTAGTTTTCTTACATCTATTAAAAGCATGCAAATTGTAAGTTGTTAAGCATATCAGATGACAAGTTTGATTTTGTGGGTGACTGTAAAAAGAACACTACTTGAAGTAATTAATATGATGAAGACGACACTTGGGTCCTTGATGATGGCAAGATTTCAGGTTTCTGTGCTTGGAACTTGGCTCTCCAAGAGGGAAATCTGAATTCAAGTTTTTGGACTGTTGCTGTGACTTTAAGATCATGCATCTTTTTTTTTTTTTTTTGGTCTAATCTGTTTTACTGTACAGATTGGGGGAGAACTCGTGGACTTCATCATTGTTCTACATGGTTCTAAAGCTGTCAAAACATTTACTAGCCGCATGCATTTTTCCCTTGGAGGAGGTTTGAGTGCAGCAGCAGGACCAGTTGGGAGAGTCTTTGAAGCAGATCTCCGAGCTGGAGACAAAGGATCTGGAATGTGTTACACTTATAGTTGTAGCAAAGGTATTATTTTCAGAAAAACTTACAGATGTCTGGATGTTCAGCAAGCCAGTGCATTTTCCTCTATATTTTCCCAAACATGTGGTGCACCAACATTTTTCCTTCCGATGATCAGTTCACTCTACACTCCTCTAACCCATCACGTACTTTTATACTCATCATTGGCAACTGCTCCCTTTGCTCCTCAAGGATCGCAAAGTCTTTGTATGAAGATCCAACTGCCATTGTCTATACCTTGTGCACTTGCTACTCCATAGTCATGCTTCCCGAGAGATTACTTTATAAGCAACATTCTTCATAACATGACATGATTCCATTTACTTCTGTTTCTTGCTTCTTCTGACTCATTTTTGTGATAAGTACACATTAAGGAACCTGGAAACATCACACATGTTTAGATCATCCAACATGCACCAAGTAGGGTGTCAATCGGGTCGGGTCAGATATGGATTGGGTTGGATGTTGGTTGGCTCAAATATATGTTAATGCGAGCCCAACCCGTTTATAAACGGTCAAAAATCCAAACCAGAACACAACTTTTTTATTAAACAGGCAGCCTAACCTAGTTTGCATAACCCATTTAATAAATGGGCCAAATGAGGTAAAATGGGTCTTAAGTAGGTTAAACATGTCTTAATCGAGTCAGGTCATGGCCTAACCCAACTCTTAAATGAGTCAAAATGGGTTAGCGGGTTAGGAATTTAAACCTGAACTTGACCCATCTAATAAACAAGTAGGTGGGGTTGAACCCATATACGGCCTTGACCCGTTCATGCCAAACCTGAGCATGCTTAAAGCAGGTCGGTTACAGGTCAGGTTAATGAGTCGGGTTGTAAATTGCCACCTTACATCCAAAATAGTTTGATGTGCTTTCTCGTGGAATATGATTTTAGAAGTGGATGCATGACCTTGATATTGTGCTATGGGATTTACTGGAGTTGGATTTTTGCATGGAAATTGCACCTATGCTTATATATATATATATATTTGGATTTTGTGGTTACCTGTAAGTTGTATTTTATAACTTGGTTGGCATATGCCAGATGCTGACTTGAAAGTAGGACTTGTTTTAAACAAAAGAAACTTGAGTCTAGTGCTAGGCTGATTCTGTGACTTTTGAAAAAAGTATATGGTTGCTGAATCAAAGGGTTTGACTTCATCTGCAAATGAGGAAATTGTTGTAAAAATTAAGATTCTTGGCTTTTCTTGAAATAACCTTCAATTTTCTTGTTTCAATGGTCATGTGGAATTATTTGTTGATGAGGAAAAGAAACAATTTAATAAATTTACTCTCTTTTCTTTTCTTACATGACGTGGTTCTTGATCTTTTCTTATTGTTCCTGTTGGAGTTGTTAGTATATATCTTTGCCAAAATCCCATGGTTCATAGGGCTACAGATGAACCAAGCTATCGATCAGCTGCTTGAGCTCAGCTTGATAAATGGCTTGTTTGACTTCGTTTGATGAGGAAACAAGCCAAAGAGGCTCCACGTGACGCTCACTCATAATGAAGCAAGACCAAGATATCTGGAAGCTTGGGCTTTAGCTCCATACGAGGCTGCTTCAATCTTGCTTATTAGGCTATTGACCAAGTTTGAACATTTGTAGTTAAGCTTGCATTGAACTAGCTGCAATATCAAATACCCTTTTCATTTAACAAAGGCAAAGCCTGAGCAGCCCAAATGCGATATTACAGTTTAACATAGTTAACATGTTTATATTGTTTTTAACATTTAGTAAATGTGCATGTAGCTGATTGGTACTAGAGTTTCAGTGATTTTTGTCCTTAGATTAGAGAATATCTATGACTTTGCTTTTCCATGTTTAAAGTACTTTTGTAACGGAATGCTTGTAATCTTATTGCTAGTTCAGATTTTAGGAGCACTTTTCTGGCCAAGGTATGTTTAACATCACTTAGTAATATGTGATACATGTTTGCCCTTTGAAATGCTTCGGTTGACTGTTGCAGCTAGAATCAATAAATTGGACAGTTCTTGTTGACCAGGCGATTGTTCTGTTGTGCTTGACATGTTTTCTTATCCACGCATATGTATACACGAGTATGACAAGCAGTTTGGAAGATCATAAAAGAATTCATTTTGGTGTTGAAAGTTTGAAAATGGAAGTTGCTTATATATTTAAAAACTATAATAAGAGTTGCTGGCTCCTGCAATAATCCACTCCTCGCTACGTCTCCATTTCAAGTATCAGTTGTAAGACATATTCATGCCTTCTGCATATTATGACAGTAAGTATGATGTCTATGTTTCTATTTGATATGATATCAGGTGCTTTTGTTGGAGTCTCACTGGAAGGTAACCTTGTTGCGACGCGGATGGATGCTAATCTGCGCTTCTATGGTGATCCTTATCTGACAACAACTGACATTCTTCTGGGAACAGTAGAGAGACCTAAAGCTGCTGTGCCATTATATTCTGCTCTGAATGAACTCTACTGGAGGCTGATATGTTAAACTTTCAATATGAGGTCTCTTGTAAATATTTCCCAGGGTTTCCATTGTCAATGCTCTGCTTTTTTAGCCATCATAGAGGCCAATTAAAACAACAAAATGATGGTTTCAATCACGACCCGGAAAACAGAAGATGGCATTGTTGGACGATCACCGAGCTTGAAAAATATCATAAATATGCAGTCCTTGTTCTGCATTTTTACATTATTGGAATTCCCAAAGACCCTGTATATTTATATCAGAAGATTTGATGCAAATACACTTGAACATTCTTCAATTATTTTTGGTTATGTTGGTGTATTTTGTGGGCATCAATTGTATACTATCATTATACTGGAGGCTTTGCTGTGTTTAAGCTTGAAAATTCCTGTTCTATTTGGAAGACTCCATTAATCTTTATATTACTTTGTTCCTCCAAATTCAGAAGGCAAGTTTTTCTTGATGATAAATAATGAACAACTAATATGCAATATATACTTTCATTGAGGAAGAAGAAAGCAAAAGAAGTAAAAAGAAATTAAAGAGTACATGCTTAAAATTTCAGAGTTCTCATCACAGGTTGGTATTTTCAGACTATTTCTTTTTTTTTTCTTTTTTTTTTTTTGCTAAAGAAAAGGGGAAGAGGGGGAAAGGGACAAGCCCACCCCCGCGTAGCAGCCTCCACTGGGCCTCCATCCCGTCAGGAGAATGTTCGATGCGGGTAGAAATTACCGTGTGTTGGGCTTCTCGGCCGGTTTTATTCATACCCTTCCCATCCGTGGGCCGGCTTGGTTATCCGACCCGATCCGATCCGATCCGACCCTCCGTGTGAGTACGTCACACCTGGCACCACTCAGGCTACTAGCCGACCAGTAGCGCTTTCAGACCCTGTGTCCAGGCTAGGGACATCCGGTTTCCAAATTTAATCGACGTCCGTGCGTTTTGAACCTGGAACCACTTGGTTGGAAGCAAACGCTCCGTTCCAACTGGGCTACCACCTTGATGGCTTTCAGACTATTTCTTGGTTATATACAAAGAACCAAGGAACACTTCTGAGAGAGGTGATGGAAAGTTGGGAGGGACGAGAGCCTGCAAGAGATCAGGCAGTTCTAGTTCAATAGATTATTGTGATAGCCAATGTTCTTTGTATGGGAAATAGCGCAGGGGTGGTTTTTCCAACCCCATTTTGCAATCGATGCATTGTTAAACTCAAAACTTTTTTTATTACAAGTCCTTCCTTCCTCTTAAAGCCTTGCAAACGTTATCCTGCTTTAAGGAAGCCCTTGTGATCCAATCAATAGATTTGATAACCTATAGCCCATGTTTAGTTGACAGGAATTTTAACGTTTGGATGGGTATCAGGTTCACATCCAGCAGGAGAGCTGATTTTTATGGAGATTTAAGTTCATTAGATTTTATGGTAAGATTAGAATAAAATATAGTATAATGCAATTAAAATTGTTTATTTTGACACTTGATGATTATATTAGAGATATAAAAATACATGAATTTGATTTTTTAGTTTTTTTTCTTCTTTTTATAGCGTGGAACATGTTAAAGAGTTTGGATCTTGAATTTGGATAGTTTATCATTAACTTTGAATGGTTAGCTTCTTTTTTGTAAGTAAAAGTTAAGCCAGATTGAATTATCAGACGGACAGAATATTGGCCCAAACCTAATCTAATTCTAAGTTGAGCTAGATTTATAATCAAGCTCATTCAATCCATAAATATATTAGCCCAATCCACTTGTACATTCCCTAAATAGAAAGAGCAAGTAGTAATGGGTCAGTAGAAACCATTATCTATTCAATTATATAATTCACTTCTACATGGCAATTTTTACATTTTTACAACTCTTCCCATCAAACATTTATTTCTCTTTTCATCTCTATCTCTATTTTTTTTTTAATCTTTTCATCTCTATCTCTCCATGTTATTTAACCTCTCGGATTGTAATTTCACCCTTAAAACCACTCTAGCCTTCTATTTTTTTTTACGTACTTAGTTGTATAAATTTTTGGAAATGCATCATCTAAGACTTTGAATCAGAATTCTCAACTATTTCGTGAATTCTCAACTATTTCGTGTTTCTTTTCTTCTTTGCTTCTTTTTTTTTTCATTTTGTAATAGCAATTTTTCTTTTGTTTTCATTAGATACATTCTACCCAGGGTAAAACATTCATATATCACAAGCAATACAAATTCAGGATTTTAGTGCAAATAACTAGAACTCCATCTTTCTTCGATCTTGCTCCAATACCTCTTGCTTTTCTTATACAAGTAACCAAGATTTTCAAATGCTTGCTCCTCAAGCAACAATTAGAAGCCGTGTGAGCAACATCATACAAAACTTAGATATTTGAGAATGAACGACGCCATTTTCATGCTTCCATCTTACAACTTACTCACCTAGAGCACATACCACAGCCTAATTACTAATAAAATGAAGAAGCTAACTATGATGTTTCAATTAATTTTATCAAAAAAAAATTAATAAGAAAACTATTTTCCTATAAAAATCACCAACCCATCTTACTTAAGATAAAAGCAAAGTTCATGAAAACATATCTATTCATTCCACCTATTCACGTAACTCCCCTTCTTACTGCATAAATGTATAAATATTTTTCTTTAAAACAAAAAAATTGATATCCTGGACACTAATTTTTTACATATTTTATTTATTTAAATGTAGTTTTTTAATGAAAAATCCAGCTCAGCAAAACGGCTAGTTTCTTTCCCCCGGCAACCACCCATCCACGCGCCCATAGGTTGGGCAAAAGCTTGAGCAGGAAGATGCGGTGGTTGCGTAAGCCACCCAATAACGACAACACACGTATACAGCACTTCAAATTTTATTTTGATCCTCGACCTCATCGTACGCTGTTCGGTACCTCTCGGCGTCAAGCTGGGTCACAAATTGCCCTAGATACCCATCTTTATTTACGACAGTACCGTCATGGGATCACTCGACTGCCATTAACTCACCACGTTACCGCATTTACATCAACTGCCATTCGCCTTTCTTTGAGAAAAAATTATAATTAATCCTAGTTTTTAGAGATAGCAAATATTTCTATAACATGATTTATCTTATTCCTAAAAGTTAGGAATAAGTTGCTTCTCCAATCGTATAATTTTTAGTCCAACCAGATCCATCGTTGAATTGGTAGGCTAGTATGGCTGTTTTTTTTTTTTTGTGTATATTGCTTCGCAGTTGGACTAATCTGGTCCGAACAAGAACCACTCCCTCCAATCAACCTTATTTTATACCATATTTTCAGGAGAAATATCCTGCTGGAAAATTTGATTGGAACCGTAAACTCTTCCACCATTTAATCATACTTTTAATTAATGTATGCATAACATACAAACTGCACGATGACAAAAAAGAAACTATATCCATAATCTAATGGCATATAAATATATAATCGAAAATTATCGAGTAATCTTATAACACTAATTGACCAGAAAAATAATCTCGAAACATTTCTATTGAGACATTGATATGCAAACACATGTATATGTTGTTCTATGTGATGGAGGAGCTGGACTTGTTGGAGCTGGAAGGCAACAGGAGGGGTAGCTCCTTGCTTACATCATATGCAAGGACTTACTTTTTGATGAAATAAATTTGACCTAGTCATCATCACCTTCATAGAATTTGTTAGTTCTCAAAATTTGAACATTAGAATTACCAAGTTGGGGGTCAGCAAATGTTGATGGGTTAGGTCTAAGGTTTGACCAGGCGAACCTTAGGTTAGAAAGATAGATAAATAGAGCATCTAGTGGAAGGTGCCGCCCCTTTGCATTCCACCTTCCATTCTATCAAAAAGTAGAAGGTGCCAAGTCAAGCTATTGGTTCAAATCTAATGGCAAAATCTTATGATGGTTGTATTAGATATTTAGCATTAAATCCCATCTAAGACTAAGAAAAATCAGATATAAAAATTATGTAAAATGCTTGTTATGTCTTTAATAAAGAAAAAGATCTAATCCTATTCCATCTGAAAGCTTTAGAGTATTTTTGAAAAAAAAAATATCTTAATTTTCAGAATCTTCTTTCTCCCTCCTCCCATGAACCAAACGAATCCACAGTCTAATAAACAAGTTGTACAGAATACTTGGATCACCATGGGCACACTCCACCAACCAAGAAAAATGAAATCCAAAGCAAGCAGTAGTGTCACTATGGGCACACTCCACCAACCAAGAGAAATGAAATCCAAGGCAAGCAGTAGTGTATATAATAAACAAGTTGTACAGAAAACTTGGATCACCATCACTCCACCAACCAAGAAAAATGAAATCCAAGGCAAGCAACAGTGTATGCAATAAACAAAGCTCGGTAGCTTGACTTCAGATTGAGATAAGGATGGAAGGCCGAGTTGGTCGTAAAAATGTGACATGAATCACAGTAAACACCATTGATGGTTCCTCGATAACCTCCAAATGAAGTGGGTACACTGCATCTGGAATCGCCGAGTCTCATGGTCACAACAAACCAATAGTCACAGGCTCATTGGAATCATAGTAAAAGATAGATTGGTCCCCTCACCATTGCTTGAGAGAATCGCTTCAGTATTACCTTCACTAGTTTTTTTTTTTTACCAACTTCCTTTCTTTTTCTTTCAAGAGGGAGGATAACCCTTTCACTTTTGAAGAAATAGATCAATTCCATGGACTAGGTATACAGAAAAAAATTATAAAAGCACAAGTGGGGAAGATAGGATGATTATATCATCAACACCAAATTATCCTCGCACTCTATTTTAAATTTTATAGTGTATAAGGACAAAAATGATAATTGACACAAATGAAAAAAAAAACCCTATTCCGTGGTATAAATCTATTCCACCAAACTTGTGCTTTGGCCATAAGTCTCCAATTCTTTGGTGTTCAGCAAGAATTTATGGGGATATTCCCCACTTGCTCCACAACCAAACACCATCTAAACACCTGATCCTGCCATGAATAAGTGCCCAAAATATCCAACCTTAGATATAGTCACAGATTCCATCTTTTATCATTCATTCCACAAACTAGGTAAACAACCTCGCCAACTCCTCATCCTAAATTGACTCATCGAATTGAAACATAGATTATTATCAATCATTAAATTTTCAAAATAGTGGTACAGTGCTGAGAACCGGTCAAATAGACAATTTCTTTGATATATTAACCTTCTATATGAGAACCGGGCTTAGTCAAGCTGGTTGTCATCCCTCGCTACTTCGGAGAGATTCAGGGTTCAAACCCTAGCGGCGATACCTCTACCATATTTATTAAAAAGCCTTCAACATAAACTACACACAACAAAAATATTAAAAATGCATATAAAGATGGAATATTGCAACCAGAAGAAGAAAATATTTATAGCTATCAGCTATTTTACAATCTCAAACTAACAACAGTTTAGAAAACCCTAGAACAGTGTTTCATATGTTTAAATTCGTGTTGGTGGTTTATTCTAAAACAGAATGCCAACTGATATAGGTTTTACATAAATCAAATTATGATATTTGAATGGTGGATCATGAGATTCCAATGATTCCACGACCAAGTATTTCCATAATTCTTTCGGAATAGTTGAAGACCATTTATCAAAAAGGCAAACAAAAAAATCATGATAGGATTCAAGCAAAAGAAGAGACACACTATGCTCGCACCAAATCCATCACCTTTGATCTGACATAGGTTCGGAATGCCAATACACCTAATAAGATTGCAGCTAAATACCTCTTCATAATAAACCAGCATAAGGAAATAACCAACGAGAGGAACCAAGCATGCAAAGGTGTTTTCTCCAGTAAAAACATGTCCACAAGCATCTTCCTCAGCAACAACAGACATACGATCAAAGCAGAAATTTGAAAGGTCTCAACATTATCCCTCATGTCATCAACACAAAAGATCCAAGTCCAGGACACAAACAGAAACAGTTCGCACGACAACAGAATTAAAACCATCAATTAAGTACCTACAGAGGATAGCGTAAACCAAAGTTCCATTAACATTCATCGCCGACAAGTCTGGTTCATCATATCCTCCATCACGATTGATTCCTGAAACAACAATAAAGGAAGAAGGGAGAGCTCCTTTTTCAAGAAGAGAAAAATAAGAAACATGCTAATGAACATAACAAACCCATCAGTGCGGATGCTTACACTTATTTCTTTATTTACAAAACGCCAGTTGCCAGAACCCGAGATCCCTCAGTAAACGCTGCCTTCCACAGCTGGAAGGTCATCAAAGCTCCAGAGGTCCACATCACTCATATCCTGAGTCACGTCGCTGCTCAGCAGGCAGTCGATCGACTCATCCGAGCTATCCTCAAGGTAAGGTACCTGCAGAAACTGCAGGAACGAATCAAAAGCAGACAGATCTTCAGAGAATTTCACCGCAGCATCCTCCTCCAAAGGCGGCACCGCCTCGCCAGCATTGTTCTTCAGTTTCTTCTGTGGGCCACCATCTTCCAGGAATGCAGATTGCTCACCTTCAATGATGGTGGGAATGGGAGCAAGAACTGATGTGATCTCAGGAGTCTTTGCCTCATTTTCCCAACCAAAGTCTGAGCAACCAAAAGAGTTACTTCCCTGATCAGAGTATAAATTCATCCCGGGTCCCTCAGCAGGAGGAGCAGGGTTTATTGCAGGGAATGCAGGGAAAGCACTGAGGTTCTCAGCTTGCTTGATGGGCTGCTTCTCCTCAATGAAGTCGAAGCTGGAGTATAAATCTTGATGTGGTTCATCCAGGTAACTTAAGGGCTGGTTGAACTTAAGAATCCCAGGTTGGTTTGGTTCGGGTGCTCTTGGGGCAGCTCGTTTCTGGCTGCGCTTTTGAGCGCTGGGGCGCACCTCATCAGGGAAGTTCACCTTCGCTTTCTTGCCACGGATCTTACGGGCTTCTGCATCGTAGGCCCTTGCAGCTTCTTCAGCAGTATTAAATGTTCCAAGCCAAACACGAACCCCTTTACGAGGATCTCTGATTTCAGCTGCCCACTTACCCCAAGGACGTTGACGGATTCCCCTGTACTGATTCTTTCTCTTTCTTTTAGCTGACTTAGCCACAGGTCCATCATACTCCTCATGCTTCAGAATAGTTGATCCATCTGCATTCCAAATAGAATAAATGTAGCACATGAACAAGTGACTTGGAGGAAGAAACAAATTACCTTCTAGTACCCGGATATCTTCTTTACTAGGGTAAAAATTAAGAGAAGAAGCCTTCAAAAGCTCATTGAGTGCAATAATATGAAATTAAAAAATTTTCAACAATAGTCATACAACTCACCCATTGTACAATTTTCTGTATTAGAAAATGAGAATCAAAATATCTGAACCCAGAGAACAAAAATCTCTCTTTTTTATCAACACAATTATGTCGTGACAGCTCTCCTGTTTAACAATTAATTAAAAAGTCGAAAAGGCAGAACTACATGGTGATGGAGCAAAAATGTCCGCATTATAGAGGATGGTTGTTTTCCTTCTTATCTTACCAAAAAATGTTAAGAGTTTAAATTTTTAAAAAAAATAGAGAAAGAAGCACCCTAATGCTACTACTACCAAAAATTAAATTAAACAAAGAAACATCATTGTAAACTTTTCTTTCACTAAAACATCATCTTCATCATCTTGGGCCTTGTCCCATCGAAACAAGATCAGCTGTGAAGCACAAATCTGAATTGAAAGAGCTACATGGAAGAACTGAGCAATGTTTAACAACCAGCTGTCAGTGAGACATTATTTTTTGGTAAGAAACAGTTGCAAAAAGTCAACTTAAAATGGAACCATGGACTGACTCTCTGTGGTTACCCTGCAGTTGCAAAAAGTCTACTTAAAATGGAAGATTTGACATTGAGAACTGCACATATTGTTAAGTTAGAAGTTATGAAACAATTATTGACACTAAGAAACACTTGCCCACACCTTTACTGTCACCATAACAGCGAAAAGGATATTGGACTAAATTCATCAACGTTAATCGATGCATATCTCTTTTAAGTTTGTTCTCCTCATCACTAAGAATTCATTGGCTACACATTCAATCTAAAATTCTAAATAGATCAAAGAAAAAAAAAAGATGACCATCAATCTACAATAAGAATTGCACTTCTTCTCCGTTAACACTTGCCATTTTTTAATGTGGACAACATGCAAATCTCGAAAAAATTTTCTGAATACCATTTCTATGGTCTTAAGATCAACAATATATGGATTGTTTGCATTGATTTATTCTATTGATTCAGCATCATCAACAATTGGTAGGAGTCCTAAGGTCTTCAAAGAACCCCATAACCCATACACTAGACCATCTCACAGTGGACCTAAATTTCCATCTCATGACTCTTCCAAATTTACATTGTCCAAATCTAAGACAATAATTTATGAACAGAAACTACAACATCATAATGTTGAAAAGGAAAATGGCTTACAAGAACCTACACAATAACAAAAAGCTCAAGGAAACAAAAATTTGTCTAGAAGATGCATCGGATTAGGGCTAAACTCGGATCGGATACTAGAATATCCATATCCATATTTATTTTGTTTGACGAATATAGATAGAGATACAAATGTTAGTTGAATGTGAAAATTCATATCCATATTTGTTTTAAATGGATATGGATATAAATCGAATATCAAAAGTATGGATATAATTACGGATATAAATCGGATAATTAAACTTTATGACCATAGAATCAAAGATATTACTAAGTGGATAATAAATTAAGTTAATAGCATGTCAAGATGATCATTTATTTTTCTTAAAAGTTCATGAATGCCATATAAAATTAAATAGGGTTACAAATAGAATCGGATATTCGGATACAGATCAGATAGTTGTCTATCTATATGCATATCCATTTTTTTTTACGGATATAGATACGAATATGGATATTAGTCGGATGCTAAAATTTCTATCCATATCCAGATATATTCGAATACAAAAATGGATCCAAACGGATATTATCCGATCCACTTTCACCCCTAAATGCATCGTCAGATTTGAGATAATGATCATCGAAATGGAGCACTCAAGAGGTAGGATCTTAAGCCACATCTAAGAAGGAGAAAGGTGAAGAAAAGAACAAAGGGAAATTGTAGAACCAGACAATTGTATGTCAGAGAACAATAAAACATAACAAATACAAATGCATCACAGAAAGTTAACATGGTAAATTAAATATTGTTCAGATTTGAAAAGAACAATATCTCAATAATGGAGCAATTGCAAATTCCAGCTATAGCCTAAAAAAATCACTTAGTAGAAAAGGAAGAATCATGAAAGCCCTTTGAATATTGTGGAAGATCTGAGAAGAACAAAGTCTAATTATGGCCTTAAATGCTAATTTATTAAATAAACTCTTAAAAGAAATGGTGTCACAGAATAAAAATCCTATGTTTATTGAGAGAAGGGGGAAAAACACTTCCCTGCAATTCTTGATGAAGTTTCAAGGGAGAAAGAGTTCCAGAAATCATTTATACGATTGCAAATAAACATGAACAAAAACAGATGTTTCTAGATCTCTATGAAGAAAATCCATCCGAGGGACTTTTATGGGCAAGTTTCCCCACATGACAGATGAAGGAGTGAGGAAATTTGAGAGGGAATTACAGGAAAAGATGCAGCAAAATAGAGGTAACTATTTAATTAAAAAGCAAAAAGGGATGGAAAAAAACTAATTACAGAGAGAGCAGAACACGACACTTTTTTCTTTTCTTCTTTTTGGCTTTGAAATGAGACCAGAAGAAAATTCTATTAGTAAAATTCACATTTCGCCAATCATGTGGTGTAGAGAAGAAGAAGATGATGAAACAAAAGAAATGACTCGAATTCTAAACAGATACCATCTTCTTCTCTAATTTTCATCTTTAATATTTAGAATCCGTGAAAAAGATGGCATCTTTTTTGGAAAAGAAAAATAAAAAACCTATCTTTTTTCATCCGGATGCCTCTGGTGGAAGAGAATTAGCTAATCTTTTTTATTCCAATCAACCTCGGCAATAACTCGCACCCAATAACAAAGCCCAAATGTAAGATCTCGCATCAACGACCAAGTAAAACAGCAGAAAGTTAGACAGAAAAGACGAATCCAAACCGAAGAAAAATAAACTGGTCATTTGCATTATAAAAATTTTCAGGACTCAATCTCCTAAAATCTCGGGAAAAAAATCACACTTTCGAAGAAAGGAATAGTAAAAATCCGATATTTTTCGTGTAGGTGCCTCGGGTGGAAGAGATTATTTGATGTTTTCCTTCTGATTAACGCAAGAAATACCCCATCCCAAATAACAAAACCTGATCAGTAGAAATCGCATTCATCAACCAAATAAAGCAGAACAGATTAAATCAAAAGAAAACAAACGATTCAAACGCTACGAAAATAAGCCGATCACCTCCATCTTCGAAACTTCGAGCACTCAATGTGTCAAAATCCAGGAAAAAAATCACAGCTTTCGGAGAAAGCAATGGTAAAAGTCCGATCTTTTTGATCTGGATACCTCGGGAGAAGGGGGTTTTAGGTGGGCAGGCGAAAGGCTTGACGTCGACGAGCTCCGGCTCATCGTCCCCCTCGGACTCCGATGACTCGTCGTGGAACTCCTGGAAGTCAGCTTCGAAGTCGTCGTCCTGGAACTCCTGACGCTTCCCCTTGCTCTTATTCAGATCCGGCCAGAGGTAGTCGGCGGTCACCCGCTGTGACCTCGCCGTCGGTATGTAGTCGGAGATGATCGCTCCTCCACACATCGCCAAGCGCTCGCAATAATCCTTTCTGGAAACGGTATGAGAAAAATGGAGAGCAGACTCAGTTTAGAGAGTTTTTAGCAGCCGAGGCTTTTGACAAAGAGAAGGGACAAAGAAGGGCTGGTGGGGTTTTATAATGATGGGTTTTAGGATAGGGGATGGGGTGGGGACTTGTATTTACTGCATATTTAGTGCAAACCTCATGAAATAAATGAGCAAAAATATAGGCGTATCTTGTGGAGATATAGGTAAAAAATTTTGGTGAAAATTCATTTGGTGCTAGGGTTAGGTCATGGTTGAAAGTCCGGATCGCCGTGTCTAGCTATCATATCATCCATCTTCGAGAATACAGGAAGGCATCGTTAAAGTAATATATGGTGCATCGTGGTGACGAAGGAGATCCACCTATCTCCAAAATAAATAACGTGATGGCTATCTATGATGATACTGTATTCTATAGTGCAAAAGTAGTATTGCCGAGAATCTTATTTCTAGAGTTAAGATTTAGACCGGCCCGACCATATATTACTCTTTTAATATTTTATTTTTTATGTAAATTATCGTATCTTAGAAACTACGACTATCGAGAATCATAATATTGGTGGATGTTATGATTTGGGGATTCTACAACAAGATTGTATTGTCACCAACGCCTGCTGCCACATAGCCTTTGATCTTTAGAAATATCTCACCTAACTCAATTGATTGATGGTCGCACCTGCAATTGACCATTAGGTAGGCTTTGTCTATAACACCCTTTAGGCTACAGTAATTTCAGGTTCATAATATTTTCAAAGTTGATGCAGAGATTCTCATAAAGTGCCAAAGAAGTTATGGAGTTAAAATACTATCACTTTAAACATGATTGCTGAGGTATATTTCCAAATACTAAATGACATACATGAACTAATCGACGTAAAAGTGGTATAGTACTCTCGATGCATGATGCATGATTTATAGCATCATACGTGTGTGCATTTCAGAAGTTTTTCTTTCATGTTTCTTCCTTTTTACAACTAGAATTAAAGATTGATCATTATTTTCACATAAAAAAATAATATTTACTATGCTAATCAACTCATCGAGATTTGTACATCTCCCTGTCAATTATGTCATGGTTGGAGTCACACTCACGCTGACCTAATCGAATTGGGAGAAGCCGTAAGTATTATTGCGGCCAATCAATTGGGGAACCAGAGACTCAACTTTATACTTCCAACTATACTATGACAGTTAGGGTGGCAACCAATAGTGCATACCATAAAGAAGAACTAGTTAGAGCAACACTTGTCACAAACGACCATTTCTCGATCATTTTTCATTTGTTCTCTGCAATTCGTCCCATCAAAACGCTGCATTATAGATCTTAATATATCTTTTATTCAATCATGTATGACAATAAAATATCCTACACTTGTATTGGAAAAGAGACTCAATGTTTTCATTAGAGAAGCAATTATGAGATGGAATCTCTTGCAACTTGCAGAGACCACTTTATATTCCAAATCTTCCACCACAATCATTGACATAACATATGGTTAATCTACAGAAAGATATATGGAGGTAACTCTTGGATGCCGAGATTTATCTTAGATAGCTTAAGAGTTCGTTTGGTTGCTGAGAATTTTTTTTTATTATTTTTTAAAAAATTTAATATCTAAGTATATGATGTTTGAATATATATATATAATTACGTGAGAGAAAATAAAAAAAAAAAAAAGGAAGAGTAAGGGAAAAAAAATAGGAGTTGCAGGTAAAAAGGAGGTTCATGCATCTAAAAAAGCAGGAGGAGAGCAAGGAGACAAAGGGACTGGGCCCTCCATCAGTTGTCGACAGGTAAGCCAACTTGCTTCCGTGCCCCAAAACTATAGCTTTGCAAAGATCGATGGGCGGCACGAATATCCTGCAACTGGTGACGTGCCATTGGCTAAATATTTAGTTTAATATTCAGTGAATGAAGTTACAATAATACCACTATTTAAATTCCTGTTTTACAAACTTTGCCGTTATAATGATATTGTGGAGTGATATCAATGAAGCAAATCGGGTCTGATTCACCCACTAACCAGACCCAAACACATTTGAGCTCAAACTCGTCGGTTAGGCTCGGGCTGAAGAAGATGAAGCTTAAACCGTTTGGGGTAGGGCCGGGTTTAAAATTCAGAATAAATACAACAAAGGTTAATTTTGTGAGCGGTTTGTTTTTGTAACTAGTTTTAGTTTGGATTCGATTTAGGGTTTTGATGCATGTCGGCGTGGACTTGAACTAGGCTCGAGCATGATGTTGGCCTTGATTTTGTGATCATTCACTTCAAGCATACGAGAGCATATAAGATGGTTGGCCACATTCAAGATAAGATTGGTTGAAATGGTGACATGGGGGCATGTAATTGTGAGGATCGATGTATGACAAATTTTCGCATCTAAGGTACAATCAAATGCTATTTTATTTTGATATGTGCTGAACACGCTTCTTATCAATGATATAACCGTTGTTTCTATCTAAACCACTACCAAGGGACTATAGAAGTCCAAAAAAATCAGCAACATTGTAAAGCTAGTTGCTTCTTGAGACAAAAAGATAGCAATTGGTCTCTTTCCATTATTATGTAATCGGAGGGAAGATAATCATATGGTAGGATCAACTCCATTGGAACTTGAGTATGTGGATGGATTAGATACTTAGATTAGATTAATCAGCTTGGATAAAGTTCTATAGGTAGTTTAAGAGTAAAAACTTTTTAGGTTAGCATTGGATTTATCGGAATATTATCTAGGTGCCTTCAGACAACTCTAAAACTTAATAGGATTGTATAAGAATTTCATGTGAATCATAAATAAAGGTTTATTTGTTCAGCAGTTCGAATTATATCGGATCAAGTTTAGACTCGATTCGAATTTATTATCAAGTTGGGTGATATATTATTACCATGGTCCATATGAAAAATTTAGGGAACACATTGTCAGTGTTGAAGTCAATTTTCTGTACATATTGATAGCTCTTGCTAACTTCTAATCTCCAACACTTGTATGTACTTGGAGACGAAAAGTTCATGTTAGACCCTTGACCTAACATACCTATTTTGCTTTCAAAAAAATCTTTGTTGTGACATTGGACAAAATTCTCAGATGAAAGGGGGTGAAGTTGGTCTTCTAAGACTCTTCCGTCTTTATCTCAACTTAGGAGCCAACATTTGTAAAAGGGGAAGGAGTGATCCACAAGTTATGGAATAGTCTTGTAGTCAACAAAATGGCAGATTCTGGGAAATGCAAGAGCTCAAGAACTTTTTGTTATGGTCATGGTTATGGCGTGCTGCCAAGGAGACTTCCTTCTGCATTCAACTCACATGACATCACCCTTGAGAAAGATTATAGTCATGAGAAACACAGATTCTAGAGATCGTGGATGAACCGGCATACCAGATCGATCAGGTCGATCAATGAAACGTAAATGATCGACTAAATAGAATCAATACCCGCGTAAAAGAATTTTTAACATTTCTTATTGCAACCAAGTGAATGATAAAGGATGGAAAATACAATGATGCAAAAAGAAAAAAAAGTAAGATTAACTTAAAAATAATTAAAAATATAGGGGTCGATTATCTTGAACGGTTGGTGCGGACACTAGTGCCAGATCAGCCATCACTCGAGTCGATGGTCGGTACAGAGTTCAGCCAGTCCAACCAGTTTGATTTTATTTTGTATTGATTTTATGTTATTTTATTTTATGTCGATTGAGGTTATTTGCATATTGTCATTTTTAGAGCTTTTATGGGATTATTTTATTTGTAGGGGTCTTTTTGTTATTTTGTGATCCTATACGTATATGGTCCGTATATTGTTTAGGGTTATATTATGATGAATGAAAATTGATTCTCTTCTTTGAGCTTTGGCGTGTGAAACTCTGAGCGGGGCTAGGTGCGAAGTCTAGTCTTGTTCCTCCTCCCTCTTCTCTCCTTCTTCCCTATTTCTTCTCTCTCCCTTTTCTCTCCCCCTTTTCTCCCTGCTGTCCTGCATTAACGGTGCATGATGTCAATCCATGGAACCACTTGATAATTGTTTTGAATCGTTTTGAACTGATACAAACTGCTCTTAGGATATCATTGTAAGGAACCATTTTTAACTGCTTCACCCGACACCGATACCATACTTAATCAAATTGCCATGTCACAGTTGATATGGAAGAAAATTAATTTTTGAGGTAAATATAAAGAACTCAAAAAAAAAAAAAAGTTGGGTATCCCAGTGGACCTATGTAGCTAGTATGATCACCAATAAGCATAGTAAAAGATGGACATATTGCTCAATTATGCCTGGGGTCTACTGTTTGGGAGGGCTATCGATGTCGAGTAACCTAGGTTAGCCGGAGCAAATGATAACATTAAAGAAAAAAAAGATGAGAGAGCTTCACAAAATTTAGCCGGAGTGACTGATCTAGTGTTGAAATCTACACCTTTCCATTTGAAGGCACTGCATCTTGCCTTCATTTCTATAAGCTATTGCCTAGGTGTACATAAACATCCCCCCAGCAATCTCATTTAAAAATGAATTCTAGTCTTTAGTATAATTAGGGTTGCAAATCGGAGGGTCGGAGTGGGTATGCTTGATCCTAAACCAGTCTGATTTCATATTCAGATCAGCCCGATACCAAATCCATTAGTTGATCAGGTCGATTCGGGTCGGATCTATAGAAAGAATTATAGATCTAGGATCAAATATGACCGGAGCCTAAGCCGAAATATTTGGTTTTCAGTTCGGGACCAGATCGGATCAGGTTTGCATTTCAAATCAAACATCTAGCTATTCTTTTATAGTTAAAATACAAAACCTGATTTGGGAATGAATAAATATAAAATCATTAAAAATTTAAATAAAATCAAAAAAAGGGCCGCATTCGACTTTGAATTTCATTCAAAAACTTTTAATTTCAATCATAAACCTTGAGGTAAGATATATTAAGTTCTCGGTTGGAAACAAAGAAGATTATGCTACACAATATTATGTTACACTAAATTACCCTTGTCCAAGTGATGAATTTTAAGCGCCTAATATCTCGGGCAGCTGATACTTTGCTGCACTCACCAAGGTGGTGCAATTAATTTTCTCAGAACATGCAGATAATGTCCTGATTAAATGCGCTGCAGCGCTGCCAACGATCTCTTCTACCTGACAATATCATACATTGATCCACATCTCAGACATGATAAAATGAATCACTGATGCTTTCAGTCGCCCCTTTGTTTCTTGAAAAAATCTGGATTGATTGTGGTTGTTGATGGTAAGAATTTTCATGATGCATGAATATTTCTTCAACCTATTGCCACTGCAGTTATCGAATTCTGGTGACATAGTTCAGCTATTGTCTGCTAATGTATGCATCTGAGATAGCAAAGCATGCAGAAACCATGCAAATTAAATGCATGGTAAATTTGAGCATAGAATGTGCTAATTAATCAAGACGTAGATTTCATTTTCTCCTGTTGGTGGAATCTACCTTACAAAGAAAAACGACACTAAGAGAGAGAGAGAGAGAGAGAATGAATTAATGAGGCACCCATTGGTGGGAGCAGTGTATACTTCATACATGACCTTTGATCATGCAAATATTTAACTGATTGACCAGTAAACTCTTTCACTTTTGTTTAGGTATCACTTCTTCGAGGCATGTTTCTGTCTGGATTCTTGTCATCTTTTGGTCCTTCAGCCACAATGATTTCCAAATGGTGATGCAATGCTTCAGTTTGCTATCTGGAGGTTGTCATCAGCCATTTAAACACTCTCCATTACGTAGTAGTGGTTATAAATATAAAATATGCTTAGCAAAGGGATTTTTTTCCATCAGCTGGCATCTTGCTCTTTTCTCAACTCTTTTAGTTTAGCATGTTACAGCAGTCTCTAACTTAAAATTAACTGCTTGTTTTTGTCTACATCACTTTACAGCTTAAACATAGATGTTCTAATCACATAGTTCAGAAGGTTGCAGACTCATTACATGATGGATCTGTCTGTCCTTTCACATCTGTCATTAGGTATTACTTCAGATATTTCATTTTAACATTTGAGCTCAGCTTATGTTATTACTTAGCTTGAATTGCTTATATTTTTTTAATCTGTATATCTAACAGGAAAGAATAATCCCACATCTGGAAATGCAATGGCTAGTCTACTTTACAAACTTTCATCTTTAACCTGTGAAACATCTAAATTTGTTATCAAAATTTTTAAAATGGCTGTCCACCTGATAATTCCTGAATGTTTCGCAAATGGGAGCGCATGAACAAAATTTTTGCTCGTAGATTTTCAGAACAAAGCCTGACTGGTGTAAGAATAAAAGAAGACTATGCTTGCTAGCCTTAATTTGCCAACTTGTTCAATCCTCAAGTCTGTCAGGACTGTTTCTTGGGCAAATATATATGCGAACTGTGAGCGAACTTTCTTTGCATAGCCTGCGATCTCTGAGATTACTATTTACCTTTAAGAATCAAACTGATTTACCTATTTATATGAACTTACATATTGCATGTATTGCAGGATGGGGCTGTAAGGTTAACTGAGGCATTATCCGGTGGGCGTCAAGAGTTGGTGAAGTTAGGCCTAACGTATTGCAGGATGACATCTCATGATTTTGCAAAATTATGTGCAAATTTTGCTGTATTTGGTGGTATACCTGAACCAAACCTTTGAGGAAATTTCACCGGGCAACGGGTTCATCATTCTATCCTTTCTTGAAAAGTAACATGAGAATATGTAACAGATACTTGTTACAACCTTGCTCTTGCATGGATGGCTATGTATAGCATGAGAATATTTCATCCAAGAGTTTTGAGAAAATGATCAGTTGGTTATTCGATGTGCAATTTGGTTCTCACTGCTTGAGCCGATTAGTGTTTTGGCCTGCCTTAATTGTTGATGATTACAGGGTCGAATGAAAATTTTGGCCTCAGCCGCATTAATCCGTTTGATATTTTGCTGCTTTGCGAAGACATTTATAAGTTTGACAAAAACTAACTAGATCAATCCAGTGGCAGATCTTTTGCTAATGTTGATATTTCACAACCAAAAAAAAGGAAACTTTCAATATTTGAATTTCCTCTGCGGTAAGACTCATTAGGTTTAGTCATGTTGGAATGAACTCCACTAACATAGTGTTATGAGTTCAAAACCATGGTTGCAGATATCTCTGAACACTGATGACATATTGCATACTTTCGACACGTTAAACTATGGAGTACTTAATTCTGAGCTTGCAGTTTCTTGTTAGGGTAACCATATGGCTGATGCTCCATTTTTTTAAGTGGATATCCAATCCGAAATCTCATGATATGATGAACAAGGCTTATATAGCATTAGCTTGCCATCTTAGACCAATCTAGTACAATCACTGATGCGAGAGAATATGGATTTATTAATTTTTGTAATTGAAGTTTTGATTATTTCTCCTTTCACCCTATTCATGGAAGCAGGGCTGTGATGCTCTGGGATCAATTGTTGTGGATCCAGCGTGCAGCCTTAAAAGTCCTGTTCCAGAGAAGTGCCATCCTGGGTTGGCAGGAATTATTCAAATAATTCAGGCACTAGCAGGTTATGAAACCTCTGAACCTGTTCCTTCTGAAGCACCAATTATCATCGATTTCCTCGCATTATTTTGTTAACTTGGCTGAGAGTTCTGAGGTTGGCAGGCAAAGAACCTGGAAGTATGATTCATTGATGTAAAGGAGCTCAACTCCTGCATGCCGAAAGACCAACATTGCTGAAATAGCTAATGCAGTAGGTGCTGTGAGTGTTGGGTGCAATGAGCTCAAAGTTGCTGATGGTGAAGATGAAATGGTCAAGGAGGAGCTTCAGAAGGAACCTGTATGGTGGTTGTCAGCTGATTCAAGAGCTATCTGAGGTTATTGCTTGGGCAAGGCAATTGCTGCTGCTCAATCTCTCAGTCAAAATGGATTCTCAGAAGCAGCTACAGAGTCATTATTTGCTTCATGCTCAAGTTCTAGATGTGGCTATGGCTTTCAAGCATGTTAGTAAAGTGTTGATCCCCACTTTTTTTTTAAAATTTCCTCTTGATTCTTCCATTACGGATGGGTGAGTGGGAGCGATGTAAATTTAAGCATATGTATTTAGCATTCTTGCAAAAACTAAAGCAGAAAATAAAAATAAAATCATCTTATCACAACATTTTCAGTAATTTCCATCCTGGTGCTTTAGGTGAACTATTTCATCTAGAAAATAATTATATGATTCGTTAATTTGCCATCAAGTTCTGCATTGATGTTAAGGAACCAATTTGCAGGAAGACTCAGTTTTCCATGCAGGTCTATTAAAATTAATTTTAACATAGCATCATCTCTCAGGCTCCTCATCTAGGGCTGTTGGCAGGTTAAGTTGGACCCTAGCTAAATCTGGGTTGACCACCTAGATTGTTACAACCAGTTCCAGGCCTTTGTCAAAATCCTAAGTCTGACCCTGGGTGAAACTTACTTGAGCTTCAACTTTGTCCTCTGTTTTTTTGACCGGGGTCTGGATATCAATGTCTGCATATCTATTCCTCCTTTTTCGTTCCAAGTCTCCCATGAACTCAAGGATTCAACTGAATCCCTCGCCTATTAATATTTATTTTATCAGAATTCTTCATAAAAGAGATTTAAACTTTAGAATGGTGTGAATAAAAGACGAAGGAAAATGTCATGAAATTGAAAGATACACCACCTCAATGTGCTGGGGGTGGGGGTGTGTTCGGTTCGCGACCAGAGTTGGAATCGAAATAAATTATATGAAAATTCGAACGTTCATATTTTCTGATGCATTTGGTTCACGACTAAAATCAGAATCAGAAACAATATAGGATTTGAGTACTAGATAAAATTCCTCCGAATTAAAGTTTGGAATATTAGGGCATCTCATTCCCAACTGAAATCGAAATGGGAATAACACTTTCCCCAACTAAAGAACAAGAACAAGAGCGGCTAATTCTCCTCCTCATTTCAGAACCCAACTCCTCCGGACCAAACATATCCCAAAATAATCCAGCTACCAATTCAAGTAGCAGACACAACCAGCCTGTAGCATGTGGTAGCGGCCAAGATCATCACTCAAATTTTCAGCCCCAGGCTCTCTCTCCACATCAAAACAAGCAACCAAACACAAGCCTTTGCAGTCACCAGGCACATGGCTCTAGCTCTGTCAAATGCATCCAAAGCAAGATAAAATACAAAGACACTGTGATAAATAAAACAAATACATGGCACCAAGAAACATAACACCCCACAACCCATCCTCTTTCCCTCTGTCTCTTCTCAAACGCTTGCTTGCTGCATCAATCCCTTCCTTGTTTAAACATCCACAGTGCTCTCATGCTCTCTTCCAAGCCAGAAGCCACAGCTCTCAATATTATTAGGACATATACATACTAAATAACCTTTTTAAAGCCCTTCATCTCAACCTCAGCACCAAGGACATAGGAGGAGGAAGGAACAAAAAAACCTCTAGTTCTTAGAACTTTTCTAAATCCCTGAGCTAGGGGTTTCAACAAAGTTATGTGCTGCTCTTTGCTTCCGGTGCCATCACATAGGTGCCTGCATTGTGATCACAATTGGGCTCCTAACGACGTGCCTCCCGTCGCTCCAAGTCAGCGCGCCGGTCCTCACACTCGAGCTCCCCGGCGGCAGCCTCTCCATCGCCGCTGCCTTCACCCTCAGCACGAAGCTCAGCTTCTGCCCTGTCCTCCGAAAAGCGAGTTCCTCCGGCTCCACCGCCACCGTGCTCCCCTCCGGCCCCCTCACCGATGCCCGATACACCGCCCTGCCATTCCCGACGTTCGTCAGAGTTCTTATGAAGTGCGTCGACCTCCTCTTCCCACTCCCGTCATCGACGAACACCGCTGCGAACGATGGGTAGTTCAAATTACCGGGATGCCCGGCCTTCCTTGTGCGGCTGCAATCTGCCGCCCGCCTCGTGACCGCCCTGATGTTCTGTCGGGTATAATTCAAGTTACAGAGGAAATTTACGTAATCCATTGTGGAGATGTCGTAGACTAGCCCCGGGTCCAGTGCTCGCTGGGGGTCGACATGGCCGGAACCGAAGTCGAACACATCGGATGAATTGCCGGTGGACTCGTCCAGCATTGTCATCTTCTTGTTATCCTTGGTGTAGGCAGTGGTCATCAACGCTGATTTGATCGCCGCCGGGCTCCACTCCGGGTGAGCCGCCTTGAGGAGCGCGGCGAGCCCGGACACGTGGGGGCACGCCATGGACGTACCGGACAGGATGTTGAACTCCGTCCGCCGACGGTCCGATGGGATCCCCGCGGGGCCCACGCTGTCCGGCCACGCTGCCAAGATGTTGAGCCCCGGGGCTATGAGGTCCGGCTTCAGGATCTCGGGCGACTGGGGGTTGGGCCCGCGGGCAGAGAAGGAAGCGACCACCGGCGCCGGCCGGACCCCGAGGCGGGTCCCGCGGAAGAGGATGGTCGCCGTGGGCGGCGAGTGGGGGGTGGCGGCGGCGATGTACTTGCGGATCTCGTCGCCGGCGGCGGCGCCGACGGCTGTGGCGGGGAGGACGTGGCAGTCGGCGACGAGGCCCTCGCCATCGAAGACGCCATTGGCGAGGATCATTCCGACGCCGCCGGCCTTGCGGACGACCTCGCCTTTGGCGGCGCGGGAGTTGATGCCACGGTCGCAGACGACGATCTTGCCGCGGACGGCGTTGGGGTCGAGCGAGCCCTCGAGGCAGAGGGAGGAGGAGTACCCGTCTCCGGCTCCCCCTCCGGCGCTGCCGAGAGCGGCGGATGCGTAGATCAGCGGGTAGAGGCGGCCGGGGGCAAGGGCGGGGCCGCCGTAGACGCTGACGCCGGGGAGGATTCGGCCGTTGCCGAGCTTGACGTCGGCCGGGAAGTCGCGGTCCATGGAACCGGCGCCGACGGTGGTGACCCAAGGGGCGACATTGGTGACAGTGAGCCCCCCGGGGCCGCCGTTGCCGGCGGAGGCGGATACGAAGATCCCAGCCTCGGCGGCTGCGAAGGCACCGACGGCGATGGCGTCGAGGTAGTAGGGCACAACCACGCCTCCGACGGAGAGGGACACGACGTCGACGCCGTCGGCGACGGCGGCGTCGAAGGCGGCGAGGATGTCGGAGTCGAAGCAGCCGGCTGCCCAGCAGACCTTGTAGGCGGCGAGGCGGGCCTTGGGGGCCATGCCGGCTGCGACGCCGCGGGCGTAGCCGAGGGTGGAGGCCGGGAAGACGTAGCGGCCGGCGGCGATGGAGGCGGTGTGGGTGCCGTGGCCGTCGGTGTCGCGCGGGGAGCGGAGCTCGGCGGACTCATTCATGCGGCCACTGGTTGCCTCATAGCCTCCGGAAAAGTAGCGCGCACCGACAAGCTTTCGGTTGCAGGCGGTGGCGGGGAAGGCGGCGCCGGCGACGCAGGCGCCCTTCCACTTGGGGGGGACAGGGCCGAGGCTGTGGTCGGAGAAGCTCCGACGCTCGGGCCAGATTCCCGTGTCTATCACGCCGACGACGAGGTCGGAGCCGAAGTCGGTCTCGGCGAGGAGGCCGGAGCGGTCTGAGGAGAGGAGGCCGAGGAAGCGAGGGGAGCGGGTGGTGAGGGGGCGGCGGACTTGTTCCGGAAGGACGGCGACGACGCCGTGTATGGAGGAGAGGGAGGCGGCGGCGGCAGGGGAGAGGCGGGCGGAGAAGCCGTGGAAAACGGAGGAGTAGGTGTGGATGATAGGGCCTCCGGGGGTCCAGTCGGCAGCGGTGCCGTCTGCGGAGGCGGAGACGGCGTCGACGGTGGTCTCATACCAGTGAGCGTGGGTGGGGAAGATGGACGGCTTGGCGTCGCGGTCCACGCGGACGATGTACGTCCGCTTGCCGCCGTTGCTGTCGTTGAAATCGACGGCCGAGATGGAAGGAAGGAGGAGACAGAGGAGGAGGGGAAGGAATGGATATTGGAGCTTTATTTCCATTTTGTTTTGGGTCCTCCACTCGGAAAGCTTACAAAGAGGAAGGTAAAGGTAAAGGAAGAAGAAGGAAGAGGGAGAGTGGAGTTGGAGTGGGAGAGTAAGAGCGAGCCCGTGGGTTTATACGTGGAAAGCAGTGCCGTGTCTCGGTGGGACCGAGCTGGTGTCCTTAGTTCGGTTATTTTATTATTGTTTTAGCCACTGAATTCGAGAAATACTCATATATCTCAGGTCCCGCAAATAAGGCAACGTGCAACCTTAAGCAGGCTCAAGTTTAACACTGTTATAAACATCTACATTCTAATCCTAAAAATTAGATGACAGTACTAGATCAGGATCTTCTCCCCCATTGGAATTGGATTAGAGAGTCTTCCAATCCTTCAATGGTGGTGGTGGTAGGAGATTAAAGTCGAAAGATTAGTAGTGGCATTCGAATCTTTTGATGGTAATGGAATATAAGAAACTTAGAGCATGCATTATCGCATCAAATGAGACCAGTTTAAGTTGATTATAGTGTCGAGTTTGGACTTAGACGTCACTCAGCATTTGTATATTTGTTTCCAAGCTATACGTAATCTTGTAAGAGTTTAACCAAGTCTAATTTGGGAATCGATTGTGCATTTCGAATCAATTATGAAATGCGATTTTGATTTTTGCCAATGTTAGAATAACACTAGATTTTCTAGACTTATCTATTCTGTTTTATATAGATACATACATACATACATATACATACATATGAAGGCTTTTTTTTTTTCTTGTACAAACTACTTGAGATGAAAAATGAACTCTGGCTGCTGCCTGCTATAACTAAGAAAGGATTCTATCAACAAGGAAAGCTGGGACCATTCCTAATTGCTTTGTTTAACTCCAAATATAAATGCTAGACATTTTCATGAGGAAATCCCGTTGAGCCCAACTTATCTTTTGTTTTCTTCTCTCTTCAAATCTTAATTGAAGTAATAAAAGTTTATAGGCAGGTAAACAATGCGGCTGACTGAGTGGCTTCATTTACGATCCATCATTTTGGAGGCTTTATCTATAGTGACTATGTAGTGGTGCCTCATTCTCTACGTTATTTAGTAGGTGTGAAGCGCTGTTATACCATAATAATAATAATAATAATAATAAAAAAGCAAATCCTCTCCAACACCATCCTTCACTATGGAATGGTTGTCGATCAACTTTTCTGCCCGGTAGGAGAGTACTGGAGAGTACAAGAACAGGGTTGCACTCGTGATTTCAGAGATCAGGTGCATCGCATTAACGGATGGTCTAAGATGCATCCAGATGTGTTGCATGTCCGGCGGGGATCACGCGTTTGCTTCCTGGGTCGGGAGTTTGGAACGACAAAAGTAGCAGTAGCCTTCCGCGTGGTCCCCCCACGTGCGCCTCGCCCGTGACTCCCGTCGACGCGTTCCGTTTCCGTGCATGCCAGCCGTCCGTTCCCCATCATTTGATTTCCAGATTTTGATTGGACATGCAATAGATCAGGACCATTTACATGGGCTCGTCCCCCATGTGCGGAGCTGAGTGCAATTTGGGCGGACCTTCGCTACGCCCGGTGTGTTACAGGCTAGGTCTATCATCCTGAAGGGTAATTCAGCTACCATTATTAGTTGGATCCAGGAAGTCCAAGAGGTGGCGGGTGTGACCATCCCTTGCTCCGTGACATTTGAGCCATGACGAGCGATGGATAGGCGCCACGCATATTTACCGTGAAGGTAATGGTGCTGCGAACTGGATTGCTGCGTTTGTAGCTTATCACTCCGAAGGAGATGCTCTTGGCATTCCGAGGTATTCTATTCTTTGACTTTATTTGGTCTATCCGTTCACGTCGGGTATAATTGATCCGTACTGGAAAAAAAAAAATCAGTTTGGTCTCATTTAAATTAGGATCCTGGAAGGCTGTGCCAAAAATTCCATGGAACCGTGTCCAAAAGTTGTCTTTATTGGGTTCTCTCCTCTTTTGACCGTACAAACTTTGGATGATGTCCTATAGCAATGGCCGTGATTGATGTTTTTTTTTTGTTTTAATTTTTTCACGAAATAAAAGTACTTAAGAAGCGTTTAAGTTTTACTGTAAACAAGATTTCTGTGTAAAACAACCATTTTTCAAATAAATCAATTTTAAGATTTATGATTTGTTAGTTTTCTCAAAAAAAAAAACTTTATAAGAAACAACCAAGCAAATGCTTATTAAGAACTTGTTATTTTGTCCAAACATGTTTCAGAAAAATTTAACGGCTTGGAAAATATCGTAATTTTAAGCTTTCTGTATATTGAGCATTTTTTGCAATCCAATTCTAGAAAATAAAAATTACGAAAGTATCGTGCTAGTAAATTACATGCAAGGAGTATTTTTTTTTATATATATTTGGTTAACATTAGACAAGCTATTAGATAGCTCGACTTCAATGATACTTTTCTATAAAGCAAACCACAAACATTATGATGGCTGTTGGATTTTGAAATGGTGACACGAAGAGTAAACCTAATAAAGTAGAGGAGGGAAAACTACTTGAAAATAAGATCTACAAGAAATCTAATTTTCTTAATGACTCGCTATCTAGAGGAAGAAAAGCTAGAAATGATCTCTATTAAGATAGAAGGATTTAATTCTCCATTCCTTCTCTTTTTTGCACCGATGGTGCCGACACCTATTAATGATGTTAATCCTATATTGTTCCACTCATTAGAATAGGCTTTGAAATGAGGGAGATATAGCCATATAGGAGCATCGATGGCTAAGAATTGCCCTTGTTATGTTAATTTGTGCATATGTTCACCCTAAATTATGCATGGCTAAGTTGGCTGTTGCAACGTGGAGTATGTTATCGTCCTAGTTCAGTTATGGTTGATATTTTCTTATTGGCCATATTGTTAGGCTCTATATTGATGTACATATTGCTATAATGGTGAATATAATATACAGAGATTTCAGCTTTTTCCCTTGTTTTAACATAGCATATGAAACATGATACATAAAGAAGATGCACATATGCTAAGATGCAAGAAGTTGAGAGGTGCCTCATGGTTCGATCGAATTTGCCATTAATCAGCATTTGAAGGGATGTAGCATCTATGGACAAAAGATGACAATGGATATCTATCTATCTGGTTTTCTTTGACATCTCAATCCCTTTATGGCCACCATAGAGATGCAAACTGTTTTCTTAGTTTAGGCATCTCTCAAGGGTCAATATTTTGTCATGCTTCTAGGATTTAGCTTAGATGAGCTCTCAATAAGTTTGTAACAAAGATACTGCAGCCCTCAACCACTCGAGTTTTGCCAATGGAGTGTGTGGAGTTTGTGTCGACCAATTTTGCTAGCTCACAAGTGTCTTGATTTCGATCAAAAGATTGTGTCCATCACCAATTTGCATGCATTCTTCGGCTCGAAAAAGCTATATATCTCTTACGTGTTTCTTTTATTTTGCTTTTCTATTATGTCCCCTTTAAATTGCTTCCTTTGTGCTTTCACCTAAATTGCAAAGTCTTCTTCTTTGAAGCATCAAATCCATGCCACTTAAGCATGATCTACCTACAAGTTACTCTATTGACTTCCACAGACTTTACAGCTTAATAGATAAAATAAAAATTATTCAAATAAATCTTCCTATATCACTTTTTTTTCTTTTAGGGACCTTAGCAAGCCCAAGAGATATCAGGCTTCTTTCTAGGAGGGACCACTGTACATCTGCCAAACTATAGAGCCCACTTGCATCATTCTTTATGAGCATGTTCAAAGCCATATTAATTAAACTTCATATACAAGCAATATCAATTGCATGACCATGCATTAGGTTCAACCCTGGAGAGACTTTTTTGACTCCTCACTTGTAATGTCCGGGCCCAATACAGACCGGGCCCAATACTGTAGGGCCCAGTTGAAGGGTATTGGGCCAGGGTAAGGG
>JAOXJJ010000069.1:7574762-7586057 GCA_025769935.1 Phoenix roebelenii
ATGAGGCTGCGTACCATTGTGGGCGAATGTCGGCAATGGCACGGCCGTGTCACGGATCCGGGTCCGGGGCGTGACATCACTCGTTCTATTCTGAAAGGTGTCCAAGTAGATGGATACTAAAGAGAAGATGCCCAAGGTGTGGACAAGATAGGTTTTCCAAAAAGGAGGAGAACAAGAGAGAGGAAAAGCAGAGCACAGGCATGGGCCAGTACTTTACTTCGGGAGAGATGAAATATAGAGTGAGGGGTAGGTGTATGCTTCATGCAATTATTAGAACTCCCTTTAATAGCAGGGATGAGTCATAGCTATGCAAAAGGTTTCATATTGAAGAATCCACTTAGTTTCCTATCTGTTCTCCCCATTGCACTCTAACCATGGAATCTTTCAAGAGATTGCAGAAACTTTGGTTTTCATTGTGATTTCAGTGAATTCTCAAATCAGAACTGTATTTTAAGAACTTACTATTGGTTTTTGTGTACTGCAACATGGTACTTTTTTTTAAAAAAAAATTCAAAATTTTTATTTCATAATGAACAAGATATTTATTAATATCATGAAAAAATTCAAAAAAATTGTAGTGACTCATTACCATGATTGACATGTATGCACTTTGGTACATGAACATTAAAAAAAAAGAAGGAAGCAGACCCTCTGCTTTTCTAGTGAGAGGCAGTGAAGCAAATGGGCAGGGAAAAGATTAGGGGATTCAAATGAAGTGGCGGATGGTAGCTATTAGAAAGTTAAATACATGACTGAAGTTAACAGATCAGGTGGAAAAGGACTGAAGGTGAATTTTTGAAAGTAAAACCTTTTCCTTCTGGTTGTTGTTCATCAACAACTAGCTTTGTCAGACAAACAAACAAACGCTACAATTTGCACCTGTGTGAAGACAAAAGGAGCATTCAGAACCTACTGACTATAAAGCCTAAAAAGTGTCACTCTATGTGATGGGAAGAGGTAATGGGAAAAATAAAAGAAGTCACACTCATGAGTCATCTCTTCTGTAATATATTGGCATCAAGTTGTGAGCCACTTTTTCAGTTAAAACTTTCTTTGATTGTCTGGTTGAACCTACCTCAAGAGTGAATTGTGCATACATTCTTCACTATGGATATAAGAACCTTAGCGTGCAAATCACTTAGAATCATGACTAGTCAAGCAACAAATGACCAGTTGTTTATGTGCAGTAGCATGCATAGAACGGATAAGGATGTAAATGAGCCGAGCAGCTCACAAACTACTTGAACTCGAGTTAAGTCCAAACTCGAATTGATTAGATTATTATTGAGTTCGAGTCGAGTTCAAATAAGTAAAATAGTTTTTCAAAGTTGAGCTCGAGTAACAAAATACTCGACTCGAAGGCTCCAAACCTAGTCCAGTATATATATTTTTAATAATCTCATATTTTATCTATAGAATATATTGTTAATTTAATATTTTAAAATATAGTATTTAACTTTTTTTAAAATCTGACCTAACTTTGAACTTTTTAACTATATTTTTTTAGTTACGACAGAGGCTCAAATTTGAGCTTGTGTACGGTTTGGTCGGTATTTAAGTCGAGTCAAGCCAATTTCAAACTTAGATATTATTGCGCGATCAATTTTGAGTCGGGTTTCAAATCCGAATATCTTGAATCAAATCGAGCTCCAACATTTACCTGCTCGAGGAGCTAGGAATGAATGAAACCGAGCTAAGAGGCCCCACGTTGCCCTTTAAGAGGACTGCTTCTTCTCACTTCCCAATTAATAATAATTTCTCTGCCAGGCAGTGTGTGTCCCCGACCTCATCTTTCTCTCAAAATAACAAATCTAGGCTGCTTTCAGAGCCCTGACAATAGTAATAGTGTCCACCTATCTTCACATTTAAGCAGACCCATATGCCCATACTCAAGCAGACTGGTACATGGAGTTGGTGACAGAGCATGGTGTCATCTTTGAATACCATATTAGACACATTCCTTTTCTTGTTTAATTCCCTCTGAGAACACTCCTTTGAGACATCTTCCTTCAGAATACATGGTGATCTCTGTGCTGATAAAGTTGAAAACAGACCCACAGTACTGCAACTCAATCATCATTGGATTCTTTAAGTGAACAAGAACATTATGAATAATGTTTTGACAGCTAGGTTTCTCATAGAATAACTCCACTTTAATCTAAAGCCCTTTAGGAAGCTTCTCCCTGTGGGGCATGAAACATTCATAGAAGGGAATGCAATGTTTTCTGGGTCATCACTAAAACCATCACAAATGCTTTTGTAATTGGATAGGAAACTCATGATTAAGGGATTAGTCATGGGAAACAACCAACATATTTGATTATCACTTAGAAATGCTTTATGAAAACAAGTTCATGATTGAGAATATTCTCAAATTATGTAGTTAAAGAGTCCACTTAAAAACTTTATGTTGACCTCGGGCGACCATTTTCTGTGCAAGCCCTTCTCCAAATTGAGGCTTTATTCCCTTAGCATACCCAACATCCCCTAACAATTATTCTTCTATGGTAGTGGAACCCAAAGCTAGACACAAGTCACACAACCATCCCTCGCCAACCTTTTACAACATCACAAATAACCACTTCCTTTTAGAACAAGAACAAATCTCCATGCCATCTAAGAATTTGATGCAACCAAAGAAAAAGTAATCATTACTAAAAAGCGCAAGTCCCACATTTAAACTTCATGTCATCAAAGAAGCACAACTCGCATCCAGTGTGATAAATAAAAGCCAATTCAGTCATGCAACTCATGACAATTTGCATTCCATCAAAAAGGGTCTCTAGCCCTGGCTGCAGTGTCGAAGGCAATGGAGTTGAATAATGGCAGCACTCAACCTGTTGGAGAAGAAAGTAACAGTACAGGCATCAGCTTGGATTATCAAAGAAAGTTTTGACTGTTCAGGGCAAAAGAAGGTCTAATAATTATATCTTTTGATCAAATGGTCACTCAAAGCAGAGAAAGCCATGACACATTTTACTGAATGATATTTGTAGGCTGAACATTACGGGTTTATGATATCTATCTTGCAAATTTAGCCAAAAGAAAATGTCGGCGAGGGCAAACACAAGCAAGATGAGATGATCAGTGCAAGTAAATCTGAAAAATATGGAATAAGGTTTCTCCTGGGACTTTCTCCAATGGGGAAAAAGAATCCCAACATGCTGAGCTGATATCAGAGTAGTTTGTGGGAGAGAAGACGATGGAAGCGTTAATACCAATTCTTTTACAGGCGATTGATGACAGCTTCGACCTCAGAAGGAGAATAGAGGTGATAAGTCGGAGCCACCTTTGCAATGTCAACATTGTTTGGTGTTACCTGAATAAAGAGCAAAATCCTATATCAGCATTATTTTGATGGTCCAGAAAACAAAATGAAACAAACTAACAAGATAAATGGTCCTGCCTTTTCTTCCACCACTTGTTTCAGGATTGAGAGTGCTATCGTTTCAGCTTCCTGAAGGGATATATCCTGCACAAAAACTTTGAAACATCACCCAGTATATTTCTGAGGCTAACATCATTCAAGAGTGAGTTTCGATGGCTTTGAGTATTTGAAAGAAGCCCAGAGGTAGATGACTAGCTCGAAATAAATAATAATAAATATAAGACAGTATAATTGACCAAGCAAAAGCATACCCTGTTATACTGCTCTTGCAAGGAGCTGTCAGCTCCTTCTGAACCAGATCCTATTGCTTTTGCATCGCACTGCCAAAATGTGCCAGATGGGTCTGTGTAGTATCTGCATATTGCATGTGAGAAAAGTAAATAAACTGCAGAAGGAAACTATATTTATGTAAGCATGTGCAAAAAGCTATTCAACTTGTATGTGTAAAAGGCAATAGAGTTTATTCCTGTAAATGATAAAACAAAAATGAAAATGAACTATTCAATTTACTTGGATTTCTGTCATCCTGCCAAATGCCAAAAAGATTATGGATCATTGTAGATCATCAGTCCTTGCAATGGGTATGTAGAGTTTCTGAATATGTTTAATGTACAGGAGCAACCCTTTCAGTGTACAGACTAATGGATGACTCTCAAGCTTATTTTCATTGATTTAAGGACAGAGATTTTTTTACATGGTTTGGCCTCCTCCAACAGAACTTGTATAACAGTATAAGTTTTTTTATCATGAATGCAATAATCAGTCCGTAATTAATTTTGTATCTGCATAATTCATTAAGCTGTAATATTTATTATAAGCAACCCGATAATTTATATTCATGGTCTTCCAGCTGATTGGTGAACATGGATGGCATTACAGGCACTGTGAAACATTCTGATGAATTTCCTACGACAAATGACATCCTCTGGTAAATGTGAGGACAGGTAGCTGAAGACTTTTTTTTTTATACCCATCCATCACCAAATTTGATAACTAATTCACCTGTGAAGGGACTTAGATTTTTGCTTTGTGCCATAACGATATAAGGTTGAGAGCCAGGAGACATTAGAATTTTGGGAACTGGAGATTCAAGGGTAACGGTACATCTCTTTATGGTATACTCAACCAAAAATGACCAACTTGCTGAGTGGGTGTAAAGAGAAGCTGACATATTTGGTTTTGACAAAGAATACCAGTTGGATAATATTAAAAACAGCAATGGTGGATCTTTATAGTTGAGACCAAGGGAGCAAAATAGATTTCAATTGATCAACCTCTGATCAGGATGAAAAGCACAAGTTAGTGATTTGACTAGCATTCTAGACCACAAAGGCAATAAAGAGGATGATGAGAATGACAAGATTGATGGTGGTGATGCTAATGTTGCTCCTGATTACTGCAGCCTAGTATTGCCTGCACTCTTATAACATGAACAAATTCTTACACTGTAAACACTACCTGCTACCAAGTTGATGTCCGTAATAGTGAGATGCTTCATTTTGCATATAAACTTAAAAGAGTTAGGTATATGGAACATCATGGTTATGGCTGCAGCTGCAAACATTCACAGACATCATACAGGGGAAGCTTATATTCTTTGGTGGTTGGCACTTAATTGCTGTGGCAGCTGCTCTAAGGCATGCGCTAGTGAGGATGATTGATCAGCACCTATAGGTAAAGGACCCCCAGACTACTTACCTCCCTTGCAAATGAATTCATATCCATCTATGTCTTAAGATACACAAATGTAGCACACTTCCATCCACATCTTTTTGCAACTCAAATGATGCAGCAAATGTTACAAGAATGGAAACTTTCAAATGGGTGTGTTTAAGATGCAGCCAAGAATTTCTTCTGTCATCAATTATAAGTTCAAACCATCTCCATAGCTGATATTTTTTACTAAGTTGCAATTTATGTTGCAACCTGAATTCTTCATATGAAAACAAAAGCCTTTGTTTTAATGTACAATCACCATCACAAACTGTCTTCAACGAACAAACAAAAAACATACATTTATAATGTGACAGTCAAATGTGCCTCACTTTTCTAATTTTTTCTGTAAAATGTTGATATGAAGTAAACTATAGCTTTTTTTTTTTAATTCTTTCTTTCAAAATTTCCATGGCCTAATGGGTGCCAACTGGCCAAGTTGGTAAAGTCTCTTGTATTGATACAAAGGCCTGAGTTTGATCCTGCCTCACTCCGACTTTTGGCTAGGCCTCCATGCATCCAAGCTATCAAAAAAAAAAAAAAAAAAATCATGGCAGACATTTTCCTCCCATACTATTTCCTCCCACACTATATGATACATTTATAATCGGTGCTAGTAGATTAGATGTAAGAAAATTCGCTAATAAGTATTAATTCATATCTCCAAATAGATTGTAAAGTTTAAATCCACTAGATATGTACTATATGCCTGAAGTTGTATTCCTAAACCGAATCCCAATTGATCCTTTACCCCAGTACAATAATAATGAAAAAAATACGGTATACCTCCTTTTCCTCTTCCAATATATAAGAGATCTCTTATAACGAGAAATTAGTTTGACATATGCAAATGAAGTTGCTTAATATATGAAAATGGACTCATATTGTACAAAACAGCAATTTGGTAAATTTTTTGGATGTTAACAACCTTGATGAACATGTTTCAGAAACATATCTTTAACCTTTAGTACATGATTCGAGAACCCTTAGTACACATTTTCAAAGTTAACAGTACTTGCTGCTACTAGATATAACTCTACTCCAAGGAATCAGTATGTTAGGCAAACACAGATTTCCAAGAAGCTGCTCAATGCCGTTCATACACAAGTGAAGAAATTTGGCTGTATCGGTAGGAGAATCATTAAAATTTCTCATTTCATATTATCATATCCTATGTAAGTCTTTCCACATTATGTCTAGTGATTTTTGATACTTCTAGTATTAGAGTTGAGGTTTACATTGTTATAAATAGTCACCAGGCAATTGTTTTGTATGGAATTACAGCTTATCGCTTTATTATGAAGTCGTAATTTTATGCAATTAAATGGTGTCCTGGATACGCACCATCTTTCTTACTAAACATCTAATGCATTCAAAACAAAAAGATGACTGAAGCTGTACTACTAGAATACGAAGAGATCAACTCGAGTCTATCAAACAGATGAATACATAGAAAGAATACTACCAATACCAAATATACCAAATTGTAAAGCATCAAAACTTTGAAAATCAAGATATCAAGATACTAGGTACTTACAAGCTAGGCCCATTCTCATCATGTCCAGCAATTAGGAGAGACACCCCAAAAGGACGTGACTGTATAAACGAACATTATATGATATAAGAAGATCTATTTTTTCATGACATTATTTTTCTAAACGGAGAAGATATTTGTCTAAAGAAAGAAAAACGAGCAAATATCAGAATAGGTCAAAAAAAATTGTATTTTCCTTTTAAACTTGAGTTGAAGATTCAATGGCACCATATCTTGGGTTAATGCCTTAGACGCTTCATCATACTTCTTCAAGAAAATGAAAGCAAGGATCACATAGAATAGCAACGAAGATAGGACAAAAAGTCTTAAACAATGTGATGGCACAAAGTGAGAAAGGCAAAGTGTTTCAAAGAGACCAATTAACTGGGACTAAATTTGCTTGAGAAGGAAAAGGAATTAAGAATCTGGAGTTCTGAACTATGTTTTTGTCAAACATGTCTGGCATGCTATGGGTCCCATCAGCTGCAAAAATACTGACAGGCAGAGGAAATGCATCATCTAATATATCTTGGCCCCACAACCCGTATCTTATTCAGGTACAATCTGAATCAACATACTTATTTCAGATGTGCAGATATATTATAGTCAGGTTCAAAATAATTAGCACCAGTTACCATAGATTCTTCATCGTCTTCACCAAATCTAAGGGCCAGATCGCAGAGAGCTTGCGTGGTAGACTCGACTGACATTGGCTCACCATATGAGAAACTGTGATTCTGACAGCCAGGCAATAGATTAAGTTACTTATAAATACTATAGCACCTACACCACTTTGGAGTGCAATTCAAGATGAAACAACACCTGGGTTTCAACTCGTGCATGTTCAACAAGAGTGCGTGCATCAGCAATTAATCCACTCATAGCACAACCTATGTGCTCATCAATCTCCATGATCTTTTCTACACTGCTTGGCTCCTGAAATATAATTTTTTCATTACATGTGAGTTTTAGACCTAATAAAAAGATGTGTACAACCTGTGAATGTAAATAAAAATATGAATTCTAAAAATAATTTATAAGTAAATGCAGATTTCTAACAATTTCAGAGAAGACAGACAAAAAAAGGATTTAGAATATATAATACTACGAAAGAAAGGGTTGCTAACTCGTTCTCTCTCTGACCTTTTCCTTCTGATAGAAATGGAACTCTTAGATTGTTCGGGGGTCAAAAAATAGGAGTTATAATGTTGAGGCAGGGAATGAGAACAAGCTCCAATCATGATGAAATGAAATGACCAAGCAGCTTACATATCAAGGGTGCTCTTACAATATGCTTGTGAAATCCAACTATAGACCTGGCATATTATTATTTAGTTCATCTCATGCTTACTCGTAACACATGATATACTACGTCATATAACAATTTTCAGTCCATCGCATGCTTACTACAAAACATGATATATCATGTCATATAACAATTTTTGCAGTATCAAAATTGATTAGAGTGGCTTGCATATATTTTTTGTATTTGGATCTGGATAATTAAGGTGCAGGTGAGTCGCCCTCCCTCTCTTTCTCAAAAAAAAAAAAAAACCCGTACATAAAATCATGCACCACAGTGAATGCAGTAAAAATATGTTGGTAAGATAACAATTACCGAACTTTTTGTGCATAAAAAATTGTATGAATGTGGTTGGTGGATCTGGATAATTAAAGTGCCGGCAAGTCTCCCTCCCTCTCTTTCTCAAAAAAAAAAAAAAAAAGTAAAATCATGTACCACAGTGAATGCAGTAAAAATATGTTGGTAAGCTAACTATTACTGAACTTTTTGTGCATAAAAAAATGTATGAATGTGGTTGGTTCTAAGTGGGCTTTCAAATTTAATGGTCAGATGGACCTATTAAATTATACCAAGCGAGGCTTCTGTCATGCTTACATCAAAAAGTAGGGCTCAGTTATGATGAAAGTTCTATTCTTATCACCAAGGTTAACCATGCAAAATCCTTCTCAGTTTGTTATTTTCATAGAAGGCAAACAAACCACGCTGACATGAAAATTTTTTTATAAAATGATGATAGTTTGAACGAATGGAAATATTCTTTCACTTTTGTTGGTAAGTGATTTTCCAAACATGGCTGAAAACTGCCACAGGTTTTATGTGTAAAAGCAAGCCCTACCTGAGTGATCCAAATAATTCAGCCTCTCTCTTATGGGCTGCCATGTGAGATTCCTTAACAAATAAAATGATATGCAGACCATTCATGCCATCCATCTCTTCTCATTTTCTTAGCTCCTAAAAGCCAAATCTTGGTTTCTATCTTTACAGGACACCCTTCTACATAAACATTTCCAAAACCATTTCTCATCTTTAAAAAAGCATTTTCTATTTAAAATTTTAGGCAGAATTTTTCAATAGCAAACATGCCCCAATATCATTACAGACTCTCTGATCTCAGCATTTACTTACAACCTAAAGATCTAATAATTTAAACAGATATAAATAAAATAGCTTCATCTGAACTAACAGTTCTGGAAGCTAAAGGCTTAAAACCATCAAAAGTTAACTGAAAAGGCACAGGAAGTAGTAAAATAAATTCTCCTGAATGGACTTGCCACTGATAACCAAAAACCACCATACCCAGTTACGCATTCAAAAATTCCACCTCACTGTCTCTGAGCTGGCTGAGACCAAGGGCAAGCTTACTTGTACCCTAAGCTTCCATTATCAAGCAATACTAATTCAAGGAGACTTTCACCAGGTAACATAACATATTCTCTTTTCTACTCATTTCCTTTTCTATTGCGTATCTGATAAGTAACTCCTTAACAACGTATAAGAGGCCAAGATCATAAGACTATTTCCTAATACTCCTGACCAAAATATTTAAATTAACTAAACTCAAAACTGACTTGAAATTTGAGCAATATGGGTATATAATCCATAGATCACATAGCTATCCACTATAAGGAAACCCCAGCAACAATAGTATCTAAAGAGAAACCCCTCACAACCCCAATTCAGCTTAACAAATTCGAAGCTTAAATGATCACCAAGCAGCACGAAGAGCAAAACTTTAAATTAAAATTCAGGAGGGAAAAATACCAGCAGAGGAGACGTGACACGCTTCTCAACAGCGAGCACGACACCCTCCTTCGTCTTCAAACCGATCGCAGTCGACCCCAACTGCGAAAAAATCAAAGTAAAAACCCAAAAATTCTCATTTTTTTTTTCTTTCTGTCGATTTATATGCCAAAAAATTGCGACAAAAATGGTACCTTGATCGCCTCGATTGCGTATTCGACCTGAAACAGCCTTCCCTCCGGTGAGAAAGTGTTGACGCCTCTGTCATACTCCGTCCTTCAAATCCAACCCAAATCCCACGGAAGTCAGCGAACGACTGAACCAGTAAAACCAAAAAAAAACCCTAGTTTCGAGATCGATGAGGACTCACCTCGTGAGAAACATCTCGTAGATCGCCCTGAACCCTAGAATCCTGCAATGCGTCGCGCCGAAACCCTGGAATTTGCGTTCAAAGAGGAGTTCGGAGGGAAGAGAAATATCAAAGAAAGAATAACAGTAGTCGGCGAATGTGCCTCGATTGACTGGGCTACCGAAACGTTCTCGAGTGGAGGTGAAAGATTTCTCTTACCTAGGCGGTGACGGGATCCGTACCTCCAAAGCTTGGGCTTTAATGGGCCTCAGCAGACCAGAGTTCGAAGACTTCGCCAATGGACCAAGGCTTTGAGGGCTCAGGCTTGGGCCAAAATTCTTTTAGGCCCGAGTTCGAAGACGTCGCTAATGGACCATGGCTTTGAGGGCTCAGGCTTGGATTCTTTGAGGCCGATAGTTAGATGGGGGGTTCCAACTAAGTGGGAATAAGTCTTGGCGTTTGGATTAAAAAAATAATAATTTTTCAAGCAAGGAAAGTCTCCTCCTAAAGTTTAAGACTCAGAAATTAAATTTTATCAAAACATTAGAATTTAAATTTTGAATTAAATGTGGAGGCCTAATTAAATTATAGCAAATATAGTAAAATAATTATACCTTTAAAAAATTGGTTGAAAAAATGGAGTGTCCTTTTCCAAACTCAAACCCTATCTTAACCCCAAGTTAAAAGAAAAGGGACAATTTAGGCTTATAAGTGATAATAAATGAGTTGGGTTGAACCAGTCTCCGTGGCATGCATGTTAATTTGTAAGGGTCTTGTTAAAAGGATGAAATCACTCATGCCCTTAAACCATCAAAATGATTTGAACCTTGTGTGCATCGTATACGCAAAAGTAGTGGAATGTATAAAAATATAGTTGTTTAAATTTTAATTTAAGCTAAGATCGTTCTCCTAGGATATTGGAGTTGCTTGATGACCCAATCCAAAAAAAAATGTGGAAATAGATAGAGAAGTTGATTTGGATACCTATTTCCACAAAAAAAAAAATATGAAATTAATTTTGATGAAATTATCAGAGTCCTGGTTATGGTTTCCATGTTCAAGACCTAACTCAATGAACCACATCCTCTTGCATTGGCATACAGACCAACCCAAATCCTGATGACACATTAACACATCTCCTTCCACTGCCATTCTCCTATTGGCCACTGATATATGCATTTTACTAGGTTTAAATTTTGAACTCTTTTTTTCTTTTTTTGGGTAAACTTGGCGGGGGGGGGGGGGGGGGGGGGGGGGGGGGGGGGGGG